>JAOPHQ010003137.1:350000-351810 GCA_030340625.1 Merluccius polli | reverse complement strand
AATAATAAGAAAAAATCCACAGTATAACAATAGTGCTCGGTGCTTCGCACCGAGCACTGGTCCCCACAGCTTTAGCTGTAGGGGACCAGTGCTCGGTGCGATGGCACCGTGGCACTAATAATAAGAAAAAATCCACAGTATAACAATAGTGCTCGGTGCTTCGCACCGAGCACTGGTCCCCACAGCTTTAGCTGTAGGGGACCAGTGCTCGGTGCGATGGCACCGTGGCACTAATAATAATAAGAAAGAAATCCACGGTATAACAAGAGTGCTCGGTGCTTCGCACCGAGCACTGGTCCCCACAGCTTTAGCTGTAGGGGACCAGTGCTCGGTGCGATGGCACCGTGGCACTAATAATAATAATAATAATAAGAAAAAATCCACGGGATAACAAGAGTGCTCGGTGCTTCGCACCGAGCACTGGTCCCCACAGCTTTAGCTGTAGGGGACCAGTGCTCGGTGCGATGGCACCGTGGCACTAATAATAATAAGAATTAAATCCACAGTATAACAATAGTGCTCGGTGCTTCGCACCGAGCACTGGTCCCCACAGCTTTAGCTGTAGGGGACCAGTGCTCGGTGCGATGGCACCGTGGCACTAATAAGAAAAAAATCCACGGGATAACAAGAGTGCTCGGTGCTTCGCACCGAGCACTGGTCCCCACAGCTTTAGCTGTAGGGGACCAGTGCTCGGTGCGATGGCACCGTGGCACTAATAAGAAAAAAATCCACGGGATAACAAGAGTGCTCGGTGCTTCGCACCGAGCACTGGTCCCCACAGCTTTAGCTGTAGGGGACCAGTGCTCGGTGCGATGGCACCGTGGCACTAATAATAATAATAATAATAATAAGAAAAAAATCCACGGGATAACAAGAGTGCTCGGTGCTTCGCACCGAGCACTGGTCCCCACAGCTTTAGCTGTAGGGGACCAGTGCTCGGTGCGATGGCACCGTGGCACTAATAATAATAATAATAATAATAAGAAAAAAATCCACGGGATAACAAGAGTGCTCGGTGCTTCGCACCGAGCACTGGTCCCCACAGCTTTAGCTGTAGGGGACCAGTGCTCGGTGCGATGGCACCGTGGCACTAATAATAATAATAAGAAAAAAATCCACGGTATAACAATAGTGCTCGGTGCTTCGCACCGAGCACTGGTCCCCACAGCTTTAGCTGTAGGGGACCAGTGCTCGGTGCGATGGCACCGTGGCACTAATAATAATAATAAGAAAAAAATCCACGGGATAACAAGAGTGCTCGGTGCTTCGCACCGAGCACTGGTCCCCACAGCTTTAGCTGTAGGGGACCAGTGCTCGGTGCGATGGCACCGTGGCACTAATAAGAAAAAATCCACAGTATAACAATAGTGCTCGGTGCTTCGCACCGAGCACTGGTCCCCACAGCTTTAGCTGTAGGGGACCAGTGCTCGGTGCGATGGCACCGTGGCACTAATAATAAGAAAAAAATCCACGGTATAACAATAGTGCTCGGTGCTTCGCACCGAGCACTGGTCCCCACAGCTTTAGCTGTAGGGGACCAGTGCTCGGTGCGATGGCACCGTGGCACTAATAATAATAAGAAAAAAATCCACGGGATAACAAGAGTGCTCGGTGCTTCGCACCGAGCACTGGTCCCCACAGCTTTAGCTGTAGGGGACCAGTGCTCGGTGCGATGGCACCGTGGCACTAATAATAATAATAATAATAAGAAAGAAATCCACGGTATAACAAGAGTGCTCGGTGCTTCGCACCGAGCACTGGTCCCCACAGCTTTAGCTGTAGGGGACCAGTGCTCGGTGCGATGGCACCG
>JAOPHQ010003137.1:57500-347500 GCA_030340625.1 Merluccius polli | reverse complement strand
ACAGTGTCAATTTTACTCTTAAAGAGTTGAATTTAACTCTGTGTCAGATAACATGTGGTCCCACTCGAAATTAGTGTAAAATTTACTCTGTAGCCAGTGTAAGATTTTCAGAGTTAATTTTACTCTATTTTGTGTCAAAATTAACAATGAAATGTGTAAAAACATTTAACACTGTGATCTGTTTACACTGTTAGAGTAAAATGATTTCACTACATAGAGTAGTTTCCACTCTAAATAGGCTATTCTTAAAATACACTATATAGTGTATATTTACTTTATTTTATTTTATTTGTAATGAAATAGCAATGTTTTTAACTGCTATAATATAAGACAATACACACCATCAGGTACTGTAGCACCATTTATTTCCTGATAACTCCTCAGAGATAAAAATATGGGACAACGTACATATACCATCAAGAACACTTTGACAATGTGGTGGTTCAGTTTCAACAATAACATCACATGCACTATTCACATGACACTTATTCAGATGCTTCCTAAGACCAGAAAAACTATTGAAAAAACGTGAGCATCCCACTTGGCCACATTGAAGATGAAGAGTCCTTCCCGTACAGAGTCCATGTATTACTTTGAGGTGCTTTACTAGATTGTTTGCTTCACCAAGGACATTGCTGCAAAGAAAGCACCTCATTGTTTAATTTCAAGAGTGCCTAACGCACCATTCTTGCTTGCAACTCTGCAATTCTTGGCGTTTCCTTAGTTTTCCCCACGTCAATGTTGTAAATGGAAGTTTGCAGAAAAGTGAAAAAGTTGTTCAAGACAGGACTGTAAGATGTACCAAACACATAGTGGGCCTTGAAGAGCTCATCCAGGGCTCCGACTGAGGTGGTGGCTTGGCATGGAAGTGCATGCTTGTCGATGGCAATGAAGAAAGAGTGAATGCTGCTTTTTGTGGGTCCCTGAGCAAGGAGGTAGGGCTGACTGCTTTGAGCGATGTTGTCCAGATGCTGCTGCACGCTTGTTCCCGTCTGTAACAAAACACATTCAACAACACTATTTATTAGAACAATATTATGAGATCACTCCAATCTCTAAACAATTTAAGGATTCAAGAATTGTATGTCACATGCATAGAATTACCTGCGTAAAACACATGCAGTGAAATTGTAAGGTTCTCCAGAAGAAAGAAAGGTTCAAAGGGAAGAGTGCTGTGTGTGGGATAGGTGCTTGTAGTAGTATGCGGTGTATAACGTTGGTGTGTAGGAGGGTGTGTGTGTGTGTGTGTGTGTGTGTGTGTGTGTGTGTATCGTAGAAAGTGGAGTGATGACAGAAATGAGATAGATAAAATGATACAATGATGTTTGAGGGGATGCACGGCTGCAGTATGTGTGTTTGGGGGGGGGGGGGGGGTTTGAGTGTAGGGTGGGGTTGACAAAGGGGTAGTGGAGTGTGGGTGGGGTAGAGTTGGGGTGTGCGTGTGTGTGTGTGATAGTAAAATGATGTTTGAGGGGGGTGTGGTGTTGATGGCTGGGTGTGGGTGGGGGCTAGTGGAATGATTGAGGGTATGTGGTGAGGATTGGAGTGATGTTTGAGGGTGTGTGGTGTTGTTGGCAGGGGGTGGGTGGGTAGTGGAGTAATGTTTGAGGGTGTGTGTTTGGAGTGTGAGGTGTTGTTGGCAGGGGTGGGTGGTGGTGGGAGGGATGAGGTTTGATAAATGTCTAGTGTACCTTTAGGAATTTGATGAGGTGATCAACTGCATTAGATGCTGATATCTTCCCTGGCCTCTTTCGTCCCTGTGCAGATGGTGGTAGCAGATGTAGCAGCAGTATGATGGTAGACATGTCACTGTCCCAGCCTAGGGGCCAACAAGTATCAGGTTAACATTATGCCTTAATTTTCCACCATCCTCAATATATTTAGCAACATGCTTCTCCACATTCAAAGACTTACCATTTTCAACTTCAGTAGATGTCTCAGCGTTGCGCATCAAATCAAGAAGGTCTGTGGAGGGGACCAGTCCATGGCTTTCCTTAATGACTCCTGCTTTGAAAGTGGTAGGCCACCTCTCCAGGAACTTGTTGGCAGTCTGCTCACCAAACATCAGTCTAAAATCTTGCTCTATCTGTAGTTTGAAAAAGAAAAAAAAGAAGAAAAGGAGGACAACCTGAGTTGGTACCTTGTGCTACATTTTACAATATTCAATACATTATACAGTATTCAATGAATGTAGATGCCATACCAGTCCTGGTGTGTCTAGGAACCGTGGAAATACTGAGAAGACCTCTGCTGATTTGTCATCATCATTGACCATGGCGTGGCGGTATACGAAAGTGACTTTCATCTTTTCACGGATGGTCTCCTCATCAGCAGAGTGTCTCAACAAAGCGATAGCGCATTCCACTTCCTCGTCAGTCAGGACTTTGTCGGCAGTAAAGGGTCTAGTACGCCCATGGCCTGGCCCACCAACTTTAGAACAAGACAATTTTGTTGTTGCTGTTTATAACTACACAGTTTTATATCCTCCTTTAAACACATTTCACAGGTTGATAATTCCACCTCATGACAAATATTACCTTTAGGAGATTTACTAACTGCTGGACCTCTTTCCTCAGCAGCTTTTCGTTGAATTGTCTTCAACCGCCATGCAAGGTAGCCTGAACCACTTTCTGGATCGTAGTAATGTTCCTATGTCGCCATGACGCTCGAACGTGAAGTCGTTTTACGGCAGCGGAAGATTTACGACAGCCAGCATACAGACAGTGAGCAACGGACTTCACATGATATTATTCACAACTCGGATTAATTTAATGAAACCCATTGATTCTTTTGATCGGTGGACCCCTTTTGATTGGATATTATGGGATATACAAGTCTGTACATTTTTTGAACGAAGGTAAACAATTGAGAATTGATTTAGTTAGGCCAGAGATCAATGTGTAATCGATGTGTAAACTGTGATTCTGAATAAATATAAATGCTATCGAAATTTTGTTTGGATATCGTTATTATTGAATATACAAATCTGTAGATTAGTGACATTTTTTGAATGAAGGTTAGCGGTTGAAATGTGAATGAATACGACGTGTTAAACAGTGGAAGGTCCGCCGGTTACAATGGGACGAACGGTAGAATATGACGATTTGAAACTAAAACTGCGATACAGAAAAAAGTATAACAGCTATCGAAATTTCGTGAACACGGCTAGATAGATACAAATCTCTAGATTTGTTTAATTGTTTGAACGATGGGAAACGGTTGAAATTTGAAATAGTTACGACGTAAAGCAGTGGAAGTAAACAGTGGAAGGTCCGCCGGTTACAATGGGACGAACGGTAGAATATGACGATTTGAAACTAAAACTGCGAAACAGAAAAAAGTATAACAGCTATCGAAATTTCGTGAACACGGCTAGATAGATACAAATCTCTAGATTTGTTTAATTGTTTGAACGATGGGAAAAGGTTGAAATTTGAATTAGTTACGACGTAAAGAATGTGAAGAATAAGAGGCTGGGCGGACGGCGAAGCCATTGATTTGTATTGGAAAAATAAAGGTGGAAAAAGTAGAATAATTTGAAAAGTTGAATTAATATGAAAAATGTGAATAGATAGCCATCATGTCGTAATAAATATGAACATTTTGATATTTGAATGGTTTCTGTAGCTGAAAATATGAAGAAGGAGAAGAGTGCCAAAAAACGGTCGGAAGAAGAATAAAAATAAAAATAATAAAGATTCAGATATCTAGAGTCACACTAATAAGCCCGGTGGATAATAGATAGTGTGCTTTCAGGCACACTCAATAATAATAATAATAAGCCCGGTGGATAATAGATAGTGTGCTTTCAGGCACACTCAATAATAAGCCCGGTGGATAATAGATAGTGTGCTTTCAGGCACACTCAATAATAATAAGCCCGGTGGATAACATATAGTGTGCTTTCAGGCACACTCAATAATAAGCCCGGTGGATAATAGATAGTGTGCTTTCAGGCACACTCAATAATAATAATAATAAGCCCGGTGGATAATAGATAGTGTGCTTTCAGGCACACTCAATAAGAAGAAAAAATCCACACAATAACAATAGTGCTCGGTGCGATGGCACCGTGGCACTAATAAGAATTAAATCCACAGTATAACAATAGTGCTCGGTGCGATGGCACCGTGGCACTAATAAGAAAAAATCCACAGTATAACAATAGTGCTCGGTGCGATGGCACCGTGGCACTAATAAGAAAGAAATCCACGGGATAACAAGAGTGCTCGGTGCGATGGCACCGTGGCACTAATAAGAAAGAAATCCACGGTATAACAAGAGTGCTCGGTGCGATGGCACCGTGGCACTAATAATAATAAGAATTAAATCCACAGTATAACAGGTCCCTACAGCTTTAGCTGTAGGGGCCAGTGCTCGGTGCGATGGCACCGTGGCACTAATAATAATAAGAAAAAATCCACACAATAACAATAGTGCTCGGTGCGATGGCACCGTGGCACTAATAAGAAAAAATCCACACAATAACAATAGTGCTCGGGGTCCCCACAGCTTTAGCTGTAGGGGACCAGTGCTCGGTGCGATGGCCCCGTGGCACTAATAATAATAAATAATAATAATTCATTGCATTTATATAGCGTTTTTCAAGACACCCAAAGCGCTTTTACATAGTGTGTGTGTGTGTGTGTGGGGGGGGGGGATATGACACCTCATCCGCTACCAGTGTGTAGCACCCACCTGGGTGATGCATGGCAGCCAGTATGCGCCAGAACACTCACCACACACTGGCTCAGTGGAGAGGTGAGGAATGAACCTATCCAATTAGAGACCAGGGGATGATTAGGTGGCCATGATGGTACAAGAGCCAGGTTGAGAATTTGGCCGGGACACCGGGGTTAGCACCCCTACTCTTGCAATGAGTGCCACGGGATCTTTAGTGACCACAGGGAGTCAGGACCTCGGTTTTAACGTCTCATCCGAAAGACGGTGCTCTAGACAGGACAGAGTCTCTATCTCCGTCCCGGGGCATTGGGGATATTACATAGGCCAGAGGGATGAGCACCCCCTACTGGCCCTCCAACACCTCTACCTAAGGACCTTATTACCTATTAACTAATGCTTATTAAGGGCATTATTACCTATTAACTAATGCTTATTAAGGGCCTTATTACCTATTTAATAAGCATATTATAAGGGCCTTATTACCTATTAACCAATGCTTATTAAGGGCCTTATTACCTATTTAATAAGCATATTATAAAGACTTATAAGGGCCTTATTACCTATTAAATAATGCTTAATAAGGGCCTTATTATCTATTAATTAATGCTTATTACAAGGACCTTAATATAAAGCATTACCCAATAAGATTATCATCATCATCATTATCATCTTTTTTATCATTATATAATGTTGAAACACAAGGAAACTGTGGTGTTTCATTTTTAAAGGAAATAGTTTCAGGCAATATTGTGAATTAGATGTGCCCACTTCTCTTTGTAGCTCTTCTAGTCAATTCAAAGTTAGCACTCATAAACTTCTCGCTATATGTACCACTATATGTACTATTTTAATAACATGGGCTTGCTGTTTTTTTTATGCCAACTGATGGAAACAACAATTGCATTTAGTCAACCTTTGAATGGATTTTATGGTTAACATTTGTCTAATTGTTGAATCTAACCTTAAGCCTATGAAGCAGAGAAAATGTGCCATTATAACAGCCTACATTCCCTTCTACAATGCCTAATTGGAAAATCACAAATCCTCACTCTGCATTATTTTCGCTTTCGAATATAGTCAACCTTTTTCATTGATAAAATAAAATTGGAAAGAATGTACACTGAAAACCTGTCAGGCCTCTCCCAGGTACACTCCTGGGTGTTAAAGATTTTTGAAGGTTGTCTCAGTCTTGTTGCCCTCAATTATGGCCACTACATCCAAGGGTCTAAAACACACACACACACACACACACACAAACACAGGGATATAGAAAGACATGGAGATGGATACATAGAGATCCAGAAACAGTGGGGCATGGAGAGTGAGTAATTAGGAACACTTTCAAACAAAATAAGCTCCATCTGCCAGTGCTGAGTGACCAGCATGACTGCTTCAGATAATACACACACACACACACACACTTTTGAGTTGGCAAAACAAATGTAGGCCTACATTTAAAAATGGCATGAATGCACTCATTGGCTCACACAGAAAAAACCCCATCAGATACTTAAAACAAAAATCAATAATCGGTATCCCTTTCCACCTCACCACCCTACCCGGCAATCTGGCTCTTTAGGTCCTCGGGGAGACTGTGGCAGCTGGTGGTGATGGTGGTTGCGTTGTTAGTGGCGTGTCAACACGGATGACATTCACCAGACACAGTGCCATATGCGCTATTTTCACTCTGCCGAATGTCCAGCCAGGGTATAGTGTCTGCCTTCGCCCCTCACACCTCCCGGTAGTTGAGGTGTTCTTGCCTTCAATGTTTGTGATGCCTTCAAACAGCCAGCTTTGGGAAAGAAAGGGAAAACATTAGCAGTGTTTAGTTATGTTATGTTCTAAACTTTTTGCAAAACTAAGCGGTATTTTTTCTTTCTTTTTCAAAAAACACATTCTATGAATATGTCCCTTGTTTGTTTTTGATAAATTATCCGTATTACACATAAACCAATGCCTGATTTTAACAATGCATAGTGGAAGACAAATCTGTAAATACCCAAGCACCATACATATCTGGAGTGCATACAATGTTATGCTCTAGTTGCTGGTATAACAAATAATGACTAGACATAAGGGGCAGAGGAATTGGAAAAGGAGCCATATAATTTAGCTGTTAGCAACGACAGGCATTTTTGACTCATACTAAACTGGGCAACTGGCCATCCTCAGGATTGGGCAGGGGACAGGGGCAGAGGGAGCCAGGGGCTGTAGTGTATAGCAAAGAGTACCTCAGGGTAGCTGTTTAGGTGCCTGTCACTTCTGGACATGTAGCCAAGTAATACTGTTACAGGTCATTGGCAGCATCTGTTTTGTAGACATTATTCAATTAGAAAAGCAAGCAAACCACAACCACATTATAATAATACAGTAAGCTAGCTGTGATCTAGCTATCTAGCTAACTGTATGATTACAATTTAGGATGTATCTACGGAAGTACATATGGATATCCCAAAAATATATGTTTGAGAAGAGGAAATACATGTGCATGTATTCTGGGTGTTCACTGTGTGTCCACCTTGTTAGTCACACATGCATGCTGGCAAAGAGTGTTGTTGATAGCCTGCCATTGCCAGTGACAGATGTTACTCACCGACTCCAACAATGTGACCAAGTGCTTGGACACATCAACAGCCAAAGTGAAACTTTCTCCCTTATTTATTCCTCTATATTTCAAGAAATCAACATGCAATAGGGCTGTAGAGCAGTCCAGTAGTAATATATACTATTGTTAATGAATTTATTCTTTCATTCATTCATTCATTCATTCATTCATTCACTCACTCATTCATTGCAATGACATTTTCTATATTTTTATTCCAATGGTTTCTGTTTTATTTTTTCCATCCATTACATGCAATGCAAAAAAAGAAACCAATGCTACAAATATAGTAAACATGCAACTGTACACGCAGGTTGCACATTTAGTTTTAACATTTAAAAGACAATACACAAGCAAACCCAATAAATCTTGGTAAGACAATGAGATAGGTAGACAAATAATAACTCATGAATTTGGTTGAGTTGCTGGCTAAAATAACGACAGCAGACTGTGTCTATATGTTCTGCTGCAGTTACGAGGAACATGAATAGGTATGCTGAAATTCATTTGACCAATGAAAGGATCATTACAGAAACCAGTACATGTTGATCTCATTAAGGCAATTTGTAGAAGAATCTTTGGCATTTTTGCAAAACACACGCTGCATTTACTGATTCATAAATTGTACTTGAAAATGGTGGCCAACTCAAACATATCTAAAAGCTCTGAATTTGAGGTCTATTTTCTGTCTTGTGTCCTGATTATAACTGTGTTGGATTTGATAGCACAGTTTGAGTGGAAGCATTGAATCCTGAATCATTTTGCTGACCCATACACATTGTTGTGGCCTGCAGTGATGGCAATGGAGAGTTCCAGTGAAGAGTACAACTAGATTGGATGGTGCAGAAATAATGGTTTTTATTTTTGTTCATTCTGTCCCATACATGGGACTCGCTTACCATTGGATTCTTGGGGGGGAAAAAAGTTTTCTCACCTGTGTGTTCAATTAAGTGGCCTACTTCAAGTGTCCCAGTGTGTTCCTGTTGTTCCTGGTGTAGCATCCTGTGTGTTAGGACCCCTCATTATGTTGGTGAATAATTGATTTTCTTTTCAGAGCTTAATTTTCTTTACTCTTGTATTTCTGTTTCTAGTCTGTTTCATTAAATAAACTAGACTAGACTCACAGTTCAGTCTCTAAACGCTTCGCTCAACTAGAGATTGAGGACTTCCAGGTTTTGTTGCTAAAACTGAGTTTATTAGAATTTAAAAAAAACCCTGCATTGCAGAAATAATCAAAAGTACTTATGGCGGCCCTTCATATTGGCACGGTGACATGTAGAAGTCGTGTGTGCTTGTAAACATTGTAGTACCAGCAACAACACATGCATTATTATTACAATGTTTGAACAAAGCTGTAAATCCTTAATTGCACCAATCTTGTGGACTGAGTACATGATAAAATGTAATTAATAAAATATAATTTCCGGTAAGGCGTCATTTCTGGTAAAATGTAAGGGCCATAGGTTTGGTATGCCCATTCTCAACGCTGTTCTAGCAACTAACTTGCATTTAGAAATCCCCAGATGATTGGTAAGCGGCGAGATTTCCAATTGTCTGGTATCACGAGACTACTAGAGAACCCTTGTGAAATTATTGTACAAGATGAAACCCTTTGAAAGAATAAATCGTTCATCATTAAAGCTTCTCTAGGTAACTTTTGCAAGTGAGAGCTAGCTTAAATTTACCCAAAAATATTTTCAGCCATTCATGGATTCGAACAATCAAACTCCACCTCCTCCTTGACGTCACCGCCCACCCCCCAGTCCTGCTACATGATCTACACAAACAGGCAATAGAAGCCTCAGCGTTTGCCTGATTGGTCACAGTCTGAGAGCTTGTCTGATAGTCATTGGCCCAAAGCAACAACAAACAGAATTTGTAAATCTCAGAAGTGCAGCGTTACACCCGGATGGGTTTAGCGGCAACAAACTCAACTACTCCCGCCAAGATCTTCTCGCTCTCCGGGGCTCCATCACTCTCGGCCTAAAACCATCGGATGTAATCCCAGCTGACATCCTACACAAGCCGAGAAAACGAGGAAGGCGAGGAGGGGTACGCACCAGGTTATGGAGGCGCCCTTTCAACCCCCCCCCCCCCCCCCCCCCTTTCCCTCAGTTGTGATGGCAAATGTGAAATCTCTCCGGAATAAGATGGACATCCTACATACCAGATGCCGAGTGGAGAAATCCTTTCGGGAGGCCTGCATCATCGCGCTGTCCGAGACGTGGCTGAACGACTCTGTTCCAGATGAAGAAGTTAGCCTGGACAATTTCACCATCATCAGAGCGGACCGGACAAGTGATTCCGGTAAGGAGAGGGGCGGAGGGGTCTGTGTTTACATTAACAACCGGTGGTGCAATAACATCAAGATCCACAATAGGGTCTGCACACCTGACATTGAAATGCTGACTCTTTCGCTTCGTCCCTACTACCTCCCTCGGGAATTTCCCACGGTGGTCATCAGCTGTGTTTATATCCCACCTGGTGTAAACACCAATACGGCAGCTGAGCTAGCAGCCCAGAATGTCCATACTATGCAGAGCAAATACCCGGATGCTCCGGTGCTTATTATGGGGGATTTTAATAGCTGCAAGCTGGACTGTGTACTCCCATCCTTTGAACAATATGTGGATGTCCCCACAAGGAGGTAAAAGGTGCTGGACTTGTGTTACGGGAACATAAACAATGTTTATACTGCTCGCGTGCAGCCCCCAATAGGCGCCGCGGATCACAACATTGTCTTCCTGCTTCCGCAATACAAACAACTGCTGAAGAGGGACAAACCAGCCACCTACAGCATCACACAGTGGTCGGAGGACGCAACTGCACAACTACAGGGGTCCCTTGCATGCACTGACTGGAGTATTTTTGATGGTGACCTGGATATCAAAACCGACGCCATAACTGACTACATCAAGTTCTGCATGGCAACCACCATCCCAGTCAAAACTGTAAGAAAATACCCCAACTCCAGACCATGGATGACCCACCAAATAAAACTCAGGGAAAAACAACAGGCATTCCAACGCAAAGACTGGCTCTCACTCAGAGACATTAACCGCTCCGTGAAAAAAGAAATACAAAAGGCTAAACTAGCATACAAGGACAAATTAGAACATGATTTCAGCAGCATGAACACCAGACAGGCATTCCAGAAAGTTAAACACTAACTGGCACCACGTCAAAAGCTAGCACCCCTGCACCCATTGACCCAAACGCATTCACCAGAGACCTAAACAACTTTTATGCTAGGTTTGACAACATGAACTTCACCACTGAGTGTGAAAGATTGCTCGGGAGCCTACCGACCCCCGAGCAGCCAAACTTTGTCTTCCCTACAGTGGAAGATGTCCACCAGCAGCTCAGGAGGTGCAAAACTGGCAAGGCCCCTGGGCCTGATGGGATCACTGGAAGGCTGCTCAAGAACTGTGCCTTGGAACTCTCTCCTGTTCTACACTCACTCTTCAATGAATCACTACTAACAGCAACTGTCCCCACCCTCTGGAAAACAGCCACCATCATCCCTGTCCCCAAGAAACCTCGCCCCTCTGAACTGAATCATTACAGACCAGTAGCACTCACCTCCATAATAGCTAAATGTCTTGAGAAACTGGTACTGAACACCATCCTCCCGGCTGTCTGCCCACAGCTGGACCCCTATCAGTTTGCCTACAAGGCCAAAAGAGGAACAGAGGACGCTGTAGCATGCCTCCTTCACACCCTACTTCAACATCTGGACTCCCCTGGCCATTATGCCAGGATCCTCTTTGTAGACTTTAGCTCTGCCTTCAACACAATTCAACGTCACATCATGATAACTAAACTCCACCACCTCCATGTGCCACCACTCATTCACTGGATCCATAATTTCCTCAGTGACAGAACACAGGCAGTGAGGGTGGGAAGCACCACATCTACCATTACTGTCAACACTGGAGCCCCCCAAGGCTGCGTCCTCAGCCCATTTCTCTACACTCTGTACACCAATGACAGCCTTAGCCCCTCTCCCATTACAAAATACTTCAAATACTCTGATGACACAGCCATACTCGCCCTCCTCTCTAACACAGAATCAGTTACAGCATATCAACAATCCATTGCCCACTTCACCCAATGGTGTATAGACAGTCACCTTCTCCTCAATGTCACCAAGACAAAGGAACTCATCCTGGACACACGCTGTAAACTCTCCACCCCTCACTGCCCCATCTCTATAAACAACCAACCTGTAGAGATTGTTGACAGATTCAGATACCTGGGCATCACTATAGACAATAAACTGAGTTTTGATCACCACATCACAGACATCCATAGACGCTGTCAACAAAGACTTTTTGTCATTCGCAAACTCAGGACTCTCTCAGTCAAACCACATCTACTGCTTCTCCTGTACCGTAGCATAATTGAACCCATCCTCTTGTACTGTGCTACCTGCTACTTCACCATGCTCTCTCTCACCAACAGGAATAAGCTTCTTAAAATCACCAACAATTCCTCGAAAATAATAGGTCTTCCCACTCCCAACCTACCAGCCCTCATTAATACTGCCACTGCTCGTAGAGCAACCACCATAGTACACAATCCCAGCCACCCTCTCAACTCATGCTTCACCCTTCTCCCATCTGGCCGTAGATACAGACAGCTGCTCTGCAAAAAAGCACGCTTCGGAAAAAGTTTTGTACCCTGCGCTATAAGAGCGTTAAATTCACAGACGGACTAACGATGTCACTCCCGTGTTATATGTGTATATATGTGTATATTGTCTGTATATACATGTATGTACTATGTGTAATTTTGTCTGTAGAACTTGAAGGCGCTATTTGTACAGACTGTGAAAACAAATTTCCTCCACTGAGGACAATAAAGAATGAATCTGAATCTGTATTACCAGTACTGCATTCTTTCATCTTAGGCACATTGCTAAAATTAGACCAATACTATCTGCAGTGGACGCAGAGACGCTCATCCACACATTTATATTGTCTAGGTTAGATTACTGTAATGAACTGTTCTCTGGTTTACCAAACGCTACTACGAAAAGCCTCCAGCTTGTACAGAACGCCACTGCCTGACTCCTAGAACTAGACTAGAACAAGACAATTTGACCACATAACCCCTATTCTCGCCTCCACTGGCTTCCAATAACCACCAGGTCAGATTTTATGGTTCTACTTCTTGCCTATAAAACCCTGCATGGACTAGCACCATCCTACCTGAAGGACCTTCAGGTAGGATAATTCCTTACTGTCATTCTCTGCCCCTCCGATCTTCAGGAGCTGGCCTTCTACAAATCCCTAAATTGAAAAATAAATCAGCAGGACACAGAGCGTTCTCTTACCGAGCGCCCTATCTGTGGAACAGTCTGCCACCTGTAATCACAGAAGCTGACTCTGTTGATAAATTCTAATCTAAACTTAAAACCTACCTCTTTACTCGCTCATTTGGCTCCTAGGAGTGTCTCTCAGCTCTCATTACAGCTAAATCGACCTGTTAGCCAACACTAACCTACCCCTGCTGCCGACGGGTACTAGACTGAGGGTGTGTGTATGTGTGTGTGTGTTTTTCCTGCCCTATCTAACCACAATGTTGTCTCTATCTTAGTGTGTTGCTGTGATCATGACTGGACATCTGGCCACTGCACTGGATGGCTACCAGCCAGCACCAGCCAGCACCTCATCACCATGGACAAAATTAATGTTGTATTCTTTGTACTTTAAATGCATGCTGTGATACTGTGTGTGTCACTTATGGCACCCATTGCCTTTCTAACTGGAAGGAGGGATCCCCACTCTGCGTGCCTTCTCAGGATGTATTTCTGATAATCAAGGGAGATTTTCTTGCCCTTTGGGGGGCTGGGGTTAGCGGGTGTCATAAAATGTGTGGCCTGTGAAGCCCTTTGAGACTATAACTGTGATTAAGGGCTATTCAAATAAACTTGACTTGACTTGAGTATGGGGATGATTTTGGCATATTTGACCAGGGCTGTAGTGGAGGCTAAACACACGTAAATGGCGTTTACGCACCTCCTACATTTCTGAAATAGCGTTTACGCACCTCTAAATAGAGTTTACGCACCTCTAAATAGAGTTTACGCAACTTTAATGTTTGATGTTGTCTTGAGGGAGTGATACAACCACACATTAGGCATTAATGACATCACAAATAATGTCACCCCTGTCCCACAAAGCCTTGTGGATGGGCAACCACCACACACACACACACACACACACATCTCATCACCTTATCAATCATTTTTTTCCTCTGGGTCTTTCCTTATCATCTTTGCAGTTTTCTCCGGGCTCTGTTCTGACATATTCAACAGCTGGTAGCATATACACGGACCTTAGCCAGAGCAATCTTTCTTCCTCTGTATGTCACCCTCTTATTTCTGCTATTACACACACTCTCCTAGATAAAGGAAATTCATTTTACAAGTGCCAATTGCTAATGCACTTCACTTGAACTGACACATTTTCTCTCTTTCATAGAAGAAACTGTCCCAAAAGGTTACATTTAATTGAAGAACATTGATTTGTAAATATGAAGAATAGTTGAGAGAATGGATGGGGTCACTGAATGATGCCTGTCTTTTTGTCAGCATCACAAACCACATGATCATATTCATAAAAGAAAAAAAACAATATATTAACAAGAGTAGATGCCATCACATGCGTTAGACTGGAATGAAAAATAAGTCATGCCAAGAGAGAGATGGAAAACAAAGATTGCAGTTGCTATAAAGTTCCATGTTGGTAACAGCAATCAAACACAATTTTTTTGGAGCCATGTAAACCATGTAACTGAGCCAATGCAGCATCAAAACATTGAAATAGTTCTAGAGGTTACCATACGTCCGCCACATTACAGAGATCATCTCAAACAATATGATGATGTACTTGTGTTGCAGCAAGAGGTGCTTATCTAGTACCATTATTTCAAGATGGCAAATGTGGTGCTGCAATGTGCAGTTAAGCGCATTTTCATGGAAGAAGAGGCACTCAGGAGGCAAAGGGAGTAATTACACTATAGTAAATTATAGTAATTATAGTAAACCATGATGCCAAAATATCTTATAATATGATTTTGGACAACATCATTGTTTTTTTAAGTTGTAGTTCGGGACCCAAGGGATTTTAGGCTTTTGAAAATAGGAAGATGTGTAAAGACTGAATTAAAAAACATTTTCATTTCATTTCATTATATATTATAGTTCCATACATGAGACTAAAATGTTAGGCATTTTGCCTTTCCTCTGCATGACCTCATAGTTAGGTAGTTAGCTAAATAGTTAACTACTTAGTTATTGCAGCTTTCTCACTATAAAACATAATATAAATGTGATATAAATGAGGAATAAACATCAAAGCAGAGGAACATGAATACAAAACAACAAATATGCCAAATAAGTGTAGATGCATTGTATACATTATGACTATGAAGTATGTACAGCAGGCTACATTTGTTCATCTGTGACTGAAGAGTTCTGCTAATTTGAGACAATGACATGCAGGGGATGGCCAGGCAAGGGTGCTAAGAAGGTCACCCCCCATTACAGTGCCAGTCCTACTGATTAGTTTATTGATTATGTTGGCATTGACTCAATGAATGTTGGCTCCCCAGCTGACCACTGCCAAAAATATGCCACTAGCTGCCACTGAGTGGTAGAAAGCATGCAGCAGGGATCTGCAAACTGTACAACTATGGACCTATGTTGACTCAGTTGACTCTGCTCATCAATGCATCTTGGTGATGCTGGTCATCCTGTCCTCCTGTCCAGTATAACTTCTCAACTGTCCCCGTGACTATCCTCTGGATGTAGGCTGGGTATTGGTTCACCTGAAGTCCACCATGCTCTTGGTGAGGTTGAGATGCATTTACATTTAGGGCATTGGCGCTTTTGTCCAAAGTGACTTACAATAAGTACATTTGTCAGAAGAAAGTGCAACACTATATCGCTGTCAGTAAGGATTTTACTAGAACAAGTTTCAAGCACGCTAAGTTAGCCCATTGCTAGTATACAACAGATAGCTAGGGTAAGATGCTAAGTGTTAAGATACTAAGTGCTAAGATACTAATGTAAGTGCCAGGACAAGTGATTAAGGTTGGGTTTTTTTTTGGGGGGGGGGGGGGGGGGACGGAGGCTAAGCAGAGTCCAGGTGAACTTGAGAAAAGGTGAGTGTGAGGGACCGGAGCAGTCTCCCCACGTAAAGGGGATCAGGGCAAGCCGGACTTAGGTGATGGAGGTGGGAAACAGAGGCAGCAGGGCTTCAGGTGCCAAAAACAGGCTTTTTATTTTACAAAAACCAATGTAAATACACTCATATTCTGAGGACAAAGAAAGGCAAACAAAATGGCAGGAACCTAGCCTCGCACCAAGCTACTTCCACACAGAGCCGTCAAGAGCTGAATGAAGCTCCCTTAAATACAGCAGCCTGCCATGCCTAATTGGGGCAAACCATTAATGAGGGGAACACCAATAACCTAATGGCCCACAACTGCCCTTTAACACCACAAATATACAATATAATACACAATACCTACTCTCTCCTTTACACACTTCACATAATGCACACAAATATACCACAGCTTTGTACAATAATTTATCCCACCATACACATACAAAATCAAACACCCCTGGGCACCACGGGCTATGCCTGGGCACCCGGGCCCGCGCTCAATAAAGCCCGCCCCTGCAGCGGCACGCGCTTCCCCTGAGGAGTGGGGAGACGTGCAGATGAGTGTGTGAGTGTGTATGAGAGTGTCTGTGAATGTATGAGAGTGTCTGTGAATGTATGAGAGTCTATGTGCCGGACCAGCGTCTTTAACTGTGAATGGATGAAGAGTAGGACGAGTAGTGAGTACCTCACTACACGCCAGGATGATTGTATGGAGAGAAACTGTTATAGGTGAGTTGTGGGTGTAGTGAATCCGAGTCGCGGCGCACCGCACACGGCTCAGGCCGCACATGTTCATAAAGCACAACATAACATACACATCATTAATATAAACATAACCACCATACAGACTTCCCCGATTCCCCTAAAGGAGTGAGTGTGTAAGTGTGTGTGTGTGTGTGTGTGTGCGTACAGAGTCTCTCTCTGCCTCGTGGGAGACGCCACACAATGGCGTCCACCCCCAGGTGACGGTGAGAAGGGGCGGAGGTTGCTCACCTTCTCACATTTCCCTCCCCCTCTGGAGTCTCGCCAACAGGGTGGCGAGACAAGAAGTCTGCCACAGTGTTCTGCGTGCCTGCCCGGTACTGCACCGTAAAGCGGTACGGCTGCAGCGCCAAGAACCAGCGGGTGACACGTGCGTTGGAGTCTTTCATGCGGCCCAAGGCGCGGTGGTCGGTCTCCAAAGAAAAGTCTCTACCCAGCAGGTAATATTTTAAAGTGTCCAGTGCCCACTTCATGGCCAGGCACTCCATGAACGCAGGTACGCAGCTCAACCGCTGCGTACCTGGTCTCCCGGGGAAACAGTTTGCGGCTTATGTAAGCCACCGGCTTCTGGTCCTGTCCCTTACCTTGGAGCAGCACGGCCCCAAGACCAACGCCAGACGCATCAGTCTGGACCATGAAATGCTGTCCAAAATCAGGGCTCTGGAGCACCAGGTCTTTGCAGAGCGCCCCCTTCAGGTCCAGGAACGCCTGTTCCTGCTCCTCCCCCCACTGGACCTGGGAGGAGCCTGATTTCTTGGTCAAGTCTGACAACGGGGCTGCTCGACAGGCGAAGTCCAGCACAAACCGGCGGTACCAGCCCACCAGTCCCAGGAATGAACCGACGTCCTTCTTGGTTCGGGGCCTTGGGCAGTCCAGCACTGCCTGCACCTTGTCCTTTTGTGGCCGGATCACACACCGTCCCAGCACATGGCCAAGGTACAGCACCTCCTCCTTTGCCAGGGCACACTTTTGCGGGTGGAGGGTCAGGCCCGCCTGCTGGATGCGCCGCAACACCTCACCTAGATGACACAGGTGGTCCTCCCAGGTGGCGCTGTACACCACCACGTCATCAAGGTAAGCGGCAGCAAAAGAGTCTGTACCAGCCAACACAATGTCCATAATCTGGAAACTGGCTGGTGCCCCCTGCAGACCAAAGGGCATCACAACAAACTGAAACAGTCCCTGAGGGGTACGAAAGGCTGTACAAGGTCTGGCCTCCTTGGTTAGCGGCACTTGCCAGTAGCCTTTACACAAGTCCAATGTTCAATTCAATTCAATTTTATTTGTATAGCGCCAATTCATAACAGAAGTTATCTCAGGGCACTTTTCAAATGGATCAGGTCTAGACCGAACTCCTAATAACATTTACAGAGACCCAACAGTACCACCATGAGCAGGCACTTGGCACGGGGGCAAGGAAAAACTGCCTGTTAAAAGGCAGAAACCTTGGACAGACCCTTCGGCTCTAGGTGGGTGGTCATCTGCCTTGACCAGTTGGGGTGAGAGAGAGAGAGAGAGAGAGAGAGAGAGAGAGCAACTACATCAATACACTAATGAACATGATGATGATGACGACAGCAGCAATGATGGGGGACAGCAAGCAGCAACAACAGTAACTGTATATAACTGGTAACTGATATTAGCAATGGCAGTCAAGCAGGACCATGGAGGCTCCGCCAGGATCCATGAGAACCTGCGAGATGAGAAAACACAAGAACTCCGGGGAAGAAGTGTTTTAGTAACATGCATTAATGGGACATGAATGTGTGCACACACAGAGAGAGAGAGAGAGAGAGAGAGAGACTCAGTGCACCATGGGAAATCCCCCGATAGTCTAGGCCTATAGCAGCATAACTAAGGGATGGTTCAGGACTCACCTGATCCAGCCCTAACTATAAGCTTTATCAAAGAGGAACGTCTTAAGCCTACTCTTAAATGTGGAGAGGGTGTCTGCCTCCCGAACCACAACTGGAAGCTGGTTCCACTGAAGAGGAGCTTGGTAACTGAAGGCTCTGGCTCCTGTTCTACTTTTAGAAACTATAGGAACCACCAGTAGCCCTGCATTCAGAGAACGCAGTGTTCTAGTGGGGTAGTAGGGTACTATGAGCTCTTTGAGATATGAAGGGGCCTGCCCATGAAGAGCTTTATAGGTGAGGAGGAGGATTTTAAATTCTATTCTAAATTTTACAGGGAGCCAATGCAGAGAAGCTAGTACAGGAGAGATGTTTTTGGGGCCAAGTACAATAATTTCGGTTTTCTCTGAGTTTAACATCAGAAAATTGCAGCTCATCCAGGATTTTATGTCTTTAAGACATGTTTGTAATTTAGATAATTGATTAATTTCATCGGGTTTGATCGATAGATATAACTGCATATCATCTGCATAACAATGAAAGTTAATGGAGTGATTTCTAATAATATTGCCTAAAGGGAGCATATATAAAGTAAATAGTATTGGTCCAAGTACAGAACCTTGTGGAACTCCATGACTAACTGTAGTATTTATTGAAGATTCATCATTCACATGTACAAACTGTGAACGATCTGATAAATAGGACCTAAACCAGCTTAGTGCAGTTCCTTTAATGCCAATTTGATGCTCGAGTCTCTGTAAAAGAATATTATGATCAATGGTGTCAAAGGCAGCACTAAGATATAATAATACAAGTACAGAGACAAGTCCATTGTCAGAAGCAATCAAAAGGTCATTATTAACTTTAACCAGAGCTGTCTCTGTGCTATGATGAACTCTAAATCCTGACTGGAAATCTTCAAATAAACTATTGTTATGTAGAAAGTCACACAATTGTTTGGCGACTACTTTCTCCAGAATCTTAGACAGAAAGGGGAGATTAGAAATCGGTCTATAGTTGGCTAAAACCCCTGGGTCAAGAGTGGGCTTTTTAAGAAGGGGTTTAATTACAGCTACTTTAAAGGACTGTGGTACATATCCTGATAATAAAGAAAGATTAATCATTTCCAGTAAAGAAGTGCCAATTAAGGGTACAATTTCTTTAAGCAGCCTAGTTGGGATGGGGTCTAACAGACAGGTTGATGACTTCGATGAAGAAATTATAGAAGTTAACTGATGAAGACTGACAGCAGAGAAACACTCCAAATACACATCTAAGGTTGCACCAGTCAAAGTGTCTGATGTTGGAGAGCCTGCGATACCTATTGAGGGCATTTGGTGACTAATTTTCTCTCTAATAGTAATAATTTTATTATAAAAGAAGTTCATGAAGTCATTGCTACTTAAGTTGATGGGGATACATGGCTCAATAGAGCTGTGACTCTCTGTCAGCCTGGCTACAGTGCTGAAGAGGAACCTAGGGTTGTTCTTATTTTCTTCTATTAGTGCTGAGTAAAAGGCTCCTCTGGCATTACGGAGGGCCTTTCTATAATGGCATAGGAAATGTTGTGATGAAGGATGCTTTGCCAAGGCGCTCGATCAAGTCCTCCAGCCTTGGCATGGGGTAAGCATCAAAGTGGGACTGGGCATTCACCCGCCGAAAGTCAATGCAGAAGTGCACTGGGTTGCTCCACTCACTGGAGGACCTCTCAATCACCCCTAAGGCCAACATCTCCTCCACCTCCGTCCTGAGGGCACCCGGTACATCCGCTGCCTTACTGGTGTGGTGTCTTTGAGAGGGATGGAGTGCTCCACCACCGTGGTGAAGCCTGGCCTCTCCTGGAATAGGCCAGCAGGGATGATGGCTTCCAGCTCCCCCTGCTGGGCGGAAGGCAGATGAGACAGGTCCAGGGTGCCTGACTGCTGGCCGGTGGGGAAGGACTCTCAGGACTCTCCTCCTCCTCCGCCACAGCCTGCACCCTGAGCTGCAACTCTGGCCGCCTCTCATGTCACTCTTTTAAAAGGTTGACATGGAAGGTCTGCCTGGGCTTTCTCCTCCCAGGAAGGTCGATCTCGTAGGTTGCTGGACCCATCTTCCGCACCACCTCGTAGGGCCCCTGCCACCTGGCAAGCAGCTTGTTCTCTGTGGTGGGAAGAAGAAGGAGAACCTTCTGACCTGGGTGAAGGGTCCTCTGCCTGGCTGCCTTGTCATACCAGGACTTCTGATGCATCTGGGCCTGCTGCAGGTTCGTCCGCACCATCTCCGCCATCTCCTCCATCTTGTCCCTCATCTTCAGGACGTGGGCCAGGATGTTGTGGGTTTTGGGTGTCCCGGGTCCCTCCCAGGTCTCTCTCAGGATGTCCAAGGGACCTCAAACCTGTCGAGCGTAAAGCAGCTCAAAAGGTGAAAAGCCCGTAGAGGCCTGGGGGACCTCACGGTACGCAAAAAGCAAGAAGGGCAACCAGTGGTCCCAGTCCTTCCCATTGGGTGCCACAAACTTCCTCAACATGCCCTTCAAAGTTTGATTGTACCGCTCTACCAGGCCATCGGTCTGAGGGTGGTATGGAGTGGTCCTAATGCCCTTAATGCCCAACAAACCATAGACCTGTTGCATAGTCTTGGAGAGGAACGCGGTGCCCTGGTCTGTGAGGACCTCCTGTGGGATTCCCACCCTGGAGAACAGCTGCAACAACGTCTGCGCTATGGGACGCGCAGAGACTTTGCGCAGAGGGAAGGCCTCTGGGTAACGAGTTGCATAGTCACATATTATCAAGATGTACCTGTAGCCGGTTTGTGTTCTCTCCAGGGGACCTACAATGTCCATCGCTATGCGGGTAAAGGGCAACTCAATGACAGGAAGTGGCTGAAGAGGGTAAGGGCTAGTCTTCCTTTTGCTGGTCAGCTGACATTCAGGCCGGACTTACAATAGTTCAGCACATCACCATAGAGCCCTGGCCAATAAAACCTGGCTGCAACTCTCCCATGGCTCTTAGTGTTGCTCAGGTGACCTGCCCATGGAATTTTGTGACTCATTGCTAGGACCTGTTCCCTGAGCTGTTTGTGCACCACTAGCTGCTCGGCCCTGCCCTCTCCTGGCTCATGATATAACAGTCCATCTCTCAAAATGTAACTTTCCCCAGACAGAGTAGAAGGGACTTCTGTCTGGACACCATCAACGTGGGTGACCCTTTCAAAAGCTTTCTGAAGAGTGGGATCTTCCTTCTTCAGCTGCTCCAAATTGTCCGGAACCTCCCCCCACTCATCATCTGGCTGGATAAGTGGTAGCTCCTCACTCCTTTCTACTGTCCCCACAAGCTTATCCTGTCTGCACTGCATGTGGGACTTCTTACCCCTCTGGCTGATGGGAGCAGAGCCATCCCCATTAGCAAATGGCAACTCTGACAGGTCATTGGCCTCAGGCTCATCAGTAAATGCTTCAGGGCCCTGTGCTCGGTTCTGGGACCTAGTCACGACCATACTGAATGGCTGGCTTGTCTGTACCAGCTCGGGCAGGACCAGAATGTCTTGGCCAATGACCACTGAATGGCTCAGTCCCTTAACCACCCCCACAGTCATTTGGTAAGTCTGGCCTCTGACCTCTAGGTAGACTTCAGCTACAGGGTACTCATGTTCATCACCATTCACACACAAAACCCTCAGTTTCCCACCCGGCATAAAGTCTCTCTTCTCCACTAGGTGAGGCTGCACTAGTGTCTGTGTGCTTCCAGTGTCCAGTAGGGCAATGGCACTCTTCCCATTAACTAGGACTGGTGCAGTCTGTAGCCTCCCCACAAAGCCTGTATCCCCCTCTTCTGGTTGTGGGATGCAGCAATGGCTGGAGTGCTTGGGCTTTCTATTAGGACACTCAGGCTTAATGTGGCCCTCCTGATGGCAGTAGTAACACACCACCGACCCACTGGATTTCTGTTCTGGGGCATCTCTGGGCCTCACTGGTGGAAACGAACTTCGGGCAGGCTGTCTACTGGGCTCCCTAGTCTTTGGACCACTCCCATAACCAAACCCCTCAGACCTACCTTGAGCTGCGGGTCTTGGCTGGGCCTCCATCCGGAAGGTCTTGTGTCCACGCCGAGCCGCCATGAAGTTCTCCACCAGCTCTGCCGCCTGCTGACCATCCTGCGGATCGTGCTCCTTCACCCAGACTCTGATGTCGGGGGTTAGAGTACGAAGAAACTGCTCCATGATGAGGATCTCAGAGACCTCGCCGATCGTCTTGGTCGCCGGCCGAATCCACTTGTTGAAGAGATCCTTGAGGCGTGTGTACAGCTCCCAAGGCATCTCTCCAGGCCTGACCTCCTCATTGATCTCGAACTTGTTCAGGATGGCCTCCTTCACATGATCATAGTCCATTGCATCATTCAGGTCACATAGCCACATATGCACTACGTGCTCTGCCAGACAGGTAGGGCACCAGTAACACCGCCCACTCCTGTCTCGGCCAGCGGGACGCCGTGGCCAACCTCTCAAATGTGGTGAGGTATTGCTCAATGTCATCCCCCTCATACCTGGGGATCACAGCTCTGGACCCGGTCACTGGTGCCGCTGGTGCAGGTGCCATGGCCACCGGTGCTGCTGCTGCAGGATCGGGAGCCACCAGAGTTGCTGCCATGGCTGGTGCTGCTGGAACTGGAGCTGCTGCTGCTGGAACTGGAGCTACTGCTACTGCTGGGGCTGCTGGAGCGCCCCCCAGTGGGAAATGGATTCCCCTAGTTGAAGCCCGGGCGGTGGTAGAGGTGGACGCCTGTGGTCAGCATCGACATCATCCCGGAGCTGATTCAGCTGGATCTGGTGTGGGGTTGTGTTCCGAGGGAAGGAGGCCGCCGACAACAGGAATCGCTTTTAACTCACTTTATTTGTTTAGGTTTAGTTATCTTAATCTACCAAGCATGTGGGGGAAGTAAATGTAAATGCCACGCGCGTGGAGAGATCGTCCGCGCGTCCCTCTGGAGGTCTGCCTGAACGATTCTGATCCTAACCGGATGTTTCCGCCGGATGCCTCTGGGCAGGAGGCGTGGCCTCCATGACGCACAATGGCTAGCGTTAAGCGCCGCCCCCAGCATATTGTTTGCCGCCATCATGTGTTGAGGTGCAGTTACTACAACTTGTATATTTATTTCTACTCCTGGCTATGTGCTGATATTTTACAGCCTGATGATACATGTTATTAATTCGCAACAGTCCCTCCTTGGTCATCACTGATGACCATACTATAAATTAATAATGCTATGTATCATGTAAGGTCTAAAAATGGTGAGTATAAATTCAAGCGAAAAGAAAAACATCAACATCACCAATCGACTTAGTTCGGGAAAACCTCTTCTAGACAGTAGGAAAACCTGTCGCATCTCTAAATTGGATGGCATTCACCTTGGTGTGTCTCAAAGAATACATGGGCCGTAGCCAACAGTAGACAAATTATCATCACATCATACAATCCATATGTCATACCATTATCACAGTATCCTGAGGACAGAAAGGCATAGTAGTTGATGCATTGTAATTTCCCCATATGAAATCCCTTCAAATACTTATATGCATGTATAACCAAAATCGAATACCTCCAGGTATAAGAACAGACATTACCGTGTTAGCAGCATTAACCCTATATAGATCTAAAAAACGCCCTGTAGACTAGCATGCAATTGCTCAGATGGTTTCCTTGCACGCAGGTTACTCAAAGATCATCAGTGTTATCCCCCGTATCTGTAGCCAACCTCAAGTCGGACAGTTCATGAATTCAATGCCCATCTTGTGATCCATAGGCAAGGCCCACACGCCAAGGTTACCAACACGTACCCATGTGTGCCTTCCCCACGGATCCACTCATCACCAGTAGTCAGAACATTTTAGCAGCGTCAAAAGATTCATCCGTTTCATTATTAAAGCAATCATGGGACTACAGCATAACACATTCCGTACTTATAATGCATTGTATTGACAACCGTGAAGCATACTGTGTATTTAATAATTCAACATTCAAGTAAAACAGGTGCCATGTCCTCCTAGACACAGGTGCCGAACTCCAGGATATCAGGTACCACAGCCTGATCAAATCGGGGCGCTCCACTGTCCCCTGCACACTCTCGGGTACACCTGGTCACCTTTCTCCACCCTGGTTGGTGGTCCATCCTTTGGCTCTGCACTCTGTTTCTCGGAATTGTCAGTTTCTTGAATGTCCCGTTCACTCTTTCCACCATTCCCAGTGAATGTAACATAACTGCTTGTTTGATGGGTGACTGCTGCACCACCCGGTGTTGGCGCTGTAGTTTTGACACGGCGGTGGAAAAAGCTAACAAGTTAAGGTGTTAAACACAGCATAACAGCATTAGGCGTTGGCGAAGTAATTCCCAATTTTCTATATCAATAAACTAGCTTGTGTATTAGATCCTTTCCCAACAGATTGCTGAAGTATTTCCCAATGATTACTTTAACCTGGTCCTTGCAAATGTTCAAAGACCATATGTCTGACTTATGTAAATTCAACACTTAAACAAATAAAACGAAAAACAAAAAAAACAAAAAATCTAAATGCACAATTACTCCCCCCTTGAAAATAAAATGCAAAACTATTCCCTCCTTGAAATAAAATATCCTTGCAAATAAGATACAGAAATATTCCCTCCTTGAAATAAAATATCCTACTTATTCCCTCCTCGTGACTTTGAAAAAGTCACGTAAAATTAACACAAAGTTAAGCATGTTGCATTCATTCTTCCCGCTTGTAGTGACCTATATCGATGATATCATAAAGTATATGTACATGACAGTCTGGGTCCTAGTTTATCAAGCTTTTTGGCACAACTATTTTAGTCTTCTAGCGTTACCTTTAAATCTTATGCCCACATTATTTTATTTTACTTTTAGACTAGGTAAACTTATTCAATTGTTCTAATAAGGCCAAATTCATGAGCTAGTCTCACCCCACCGGAAAGAACTCTTCCCAGTTATCCTTTCAGCAGCTGAAGAGAGGTCTGTCCAGGTCGGGTTACCATCATCCAGTCGATAACCACCTCTAGGAGATGAAAAAAGAGTATCATGACGGTAGAGAAGATCTCACCCCCCATCAGGATTAAGCACTTCTCTGCAATCCAGTCACTGCCAATGCACAACAAATCATAATTATAGAGTGTTAACATCTTTCAACATCAATCGCTTGTGAATAATCAATCATTAAAAGAATCAAAAAGAAAATTGAAAATATAGAGTGTAAAAACACATCACATTCAGATAAGACCGTCAACCATGTTGCCTCCTAATATGAAACTTATCAACCGCTGGTAACAGGAATGTTCCTGCTGTTCATTTTGTGTATGGAGTCCATTTCAATGTCCAAATATGAGTTTGAGTCCATTTAGGGCAGGAACCCCAGATCAACTGTCCTCTCTCTAATGGACCCCCCTCCATTGTCCTGGGGGAAGAGAGACCAGAACCAACCAGTATCTTTGCAAAGAAAACATCTAACACAATACATCAAACAATATGTAGACAGTCGTTTCCATTATGGAATTATAGATCAGGCATGTCTTAATCCTATATGGTCTTAATGATCTTATATCGTTATTAATCTAAGTAGTTCGAACCATATGTGAGAGTTATATCAAAACAAACTTGCATACAATGGTGAGTCAAACAATAGGTAAATATGGTGAGTGAAGTTAAAATTTAATATATATGTAACCACACACAATCATTGAATAGTTTTGCTTACTAAAAATGGATATGGCTCAGATAAACCAACCTCAATTTCCTCATTGTCATCGCCCAAGTCACCTCTAATAATCAAATGGCACCTGTGTGTGTGTCCCAGGTGAAAACCCTCTGGTCCATCTAAGAATCATAACCTCAGCAATGGTCAGCATCATTGAGCAAAAACAAAACATCGTATATAAAAACAAGACAATGGACACCACATTATGAAGGTAAACTGAGCAACCCAAAAATTGACTGTATTAATTGTTACACCCCTACACTGTGTATCAGGTTATGACTCTACCACACTCCCATATCGTCGCTTGAGGCGGGAGAAAAGTCCCTGGACTGCTTAACAGTCCCCAGCGCTGGTTGACCTCTGGACTACTGTGGACGAGTGGTAGAGGAGATAACTTCTGATTTAAATGAAACTATCAGATGGGGCCGTATTATGCCCATCAACCATCTTATGCACAAATACTCATGAGGGGGTACCAGGGGTTCATGTGACGTGACTGAGCTGTTGGTCTGCTATTTGTCCTATAAAGCACAAAACACTCACACAAACAGTTAAAAGTATAAAACAAATACACAAAGAAAACAAAATCAACAGGAAACAAAAACAAATAACAGACATATATACATAGTTGACCTGATCTTCAACCGTCCTAATGTTCGCATTGCTTTCTTCGTTATGTTTCATTATGTATATTATTATTATTATTATTATCATTAACATCATTATTATTATTACCACTACTATTATAAGGTAAACCCCTACATAACTCTATAATGCCTCCCTCCTTTGTTAGATCTCCTTATCTAAATTACCTCCTGCGGCTTTATCTCTGCTCTGTCCCTCTCTCTCTAGACCACATTTCTCTCTTTACCTTCTTTAACTTTCTTTAACTTTCTTACACTTTCCCTTCTTCTATCCTTCTGTCTACTTCCCTCTGTCTTTCTAAATAAATCCTCCTGTTATAAGAATTACCACTTACTGTCCCCATCTCATTGTGTCCTGTCCAACTTCCCTTTCCTCCTTTGTTAACCTTATAATTTCTTATCATTAATAAAAACAAAAAGAGGTGTTCATGATCTTTCTTTGGAAGGGGCATGGAGGTCCCCTCCTTCTCTTAAGGTTAAAGGAAAGAATAAAACAAAGAGTTAATGTCAATTTTAACACCTTCCTATTACTGACAAGTTGATGCTTATGAATAATCAGTTTTTACACAACAACACTTTTTATCACAGTAATGACATCTGTTAACATAGTTATTTATAAATGTATATGTCTAGATAATAACATTAAACCAAATTATTGTATTGGGCTCCATTCTGCCTTCTCCCCTTGCATTCTAGGAGTGCACAACTTCATTCACACTTCATTCATTAACTTCATTTCCTTTGTCCCCATCACATGGTCAGTCGTCGGGGGAGGGGGGAAGTCTGGGTAGTCTGATGGGGGTAGGGGTGGTCGAGGGGTAGGGGGTTTTGGGGGCCATTTTGGGGACTCCCAAAATGGCTGACAGGGATTTGTAATCTATGCTCCCTGCTGTGTTACCATAGCATAGAACTTATTTAAATGCGCACACTTTATATCCTCCACGTTAATATTGTGTATATATCCTACTATGTGTGTGCCCATATGTGGAAGTGCTCCAAATCCACTGGTATTGTGTACATATGTCTATGGTTTATATATATTAGTTTACTGTCTCTCCCTAGACCTAGCATAGCCATTAGCCTCCACCCTGGACCGTATGGCCGCACAGGAATGCTATCATCCCCCCTGGAGAACAATGAGCCATAAACAACCCCCCGTGGTGGGCTATCTTCAGTTCTAAATACCTAGCCTATCCGCTAGCCCCTCGGGATAGCTTGTGGCTAATAGCACAGAAATGCTACAAGACAAAGAAGGCTAAGCCACTTCCTCGTGTTTGCCTGGGGGTACTAGCACAGATATGCTACAAGACAAAGAAGGCTAAGCTACTTGCACGTGTTAGGAGTTAAGAGCATATTAGTACGGTTATCAAGCATTTAGCACATGCAGAATTATGCGGGTTATTGAGTTACATGCAAGTTAGCGCAGCTCTGTGTGGGGAATGTTATTATCATCCCATTTTAGTTATCTCTTTGTTAGTAGAGTTCTATAACCACACGATCTCCTCACTCCACCTCCGTATTTACCACGTTATCATATGGGTCACAACCTTTGACCATTTTGACAATAAAAAAACATTTTGGGGACTTGAACCCACGATTCTTTAAAAAGAATTTGGAGTTTTAAACTCATCAGGACTTGAACCTATATTGGGGACTTAAACCCGCAGATACAATACTGATCACATGCTTGTTTTGTAATGGTCATATAATAACGACTAAATATTATCTAACTAATTCCAAAAGAGTTATGAGCGCCTGTTCATTTTTGCTTCGGCTTAACTGTAACGACTATGGACCGGAGAACCAAAGCTTTGCAACAACGTCCGCTAATCACCTCTGTTACCTAATATTCTATAGATAACTGCAGTTTTTAGCCCTAGCAAAAGGAAACTGCTTACCTGGTTATTGGCCGGCTTGTAACAGAGGGGACGAGTGGGTACACCGTCGCGTGGCGAAAGCTCTCTAGCCCGAAACAAAGCCTCTCCGTTCACCTCGAATCACGTCGGGAAGTCACCAGATTGTGGGGTTGTGTTCCGAGGGAAGGAGGCCGCCGACAACAGGAATCGCTTTTAACTCACTTTATTTGTTTAGGTTTAGTTATCTTAATCTACCAAGCATGTGGGGGAAGTAAATGTAAATGCCACGCGCGTGGAGAGATCGTCCGCGCGTCCCTCTGGAGGTCTGCCTGAACGATTCTGATCCTAACCGGATGTTTCCGCCGGATGCCTCTGGGCAGGAGGCGTGGCCTCCATGACGCACAATGGCTAGCGTTAAGCGCCGCCCCCAGTATATTGTTTGCCGCCATCATGTGTTGAGGTGCAGTTACTACAACTTGTATATTTATTTCTACTCCTGGCTATGTGCTGATATTTTACAGCCTGATGATACATGTTATTAATTCGCAACACTGGACACCCTTCCAATGCTGCTCCTGCTTCAGTGCCTCCCTCTTCTGGGTTTGGAGGGTCTTGACCAGGAGCTGATGCAAGGTGGCCAGATCGCACCCCTCCGGCTGGTCTTCGCCCGATGCCTGGGCCCCAACCTCGCTGTCCGATTGCACCTCCTCTTCCTCCTCCGTTTCATCTCGGGTCAGCCTGAGATAATCCATCCTCCCCCAGGCCCGGCCGAATCCACGGCCTCCCTTCTCAGCTCTTCCTCTGGTTTGACCTCTTCTCTCCAGCTTCTCAGGTGGTGCCACAGATCCCACCACTGCCACCAAATGTGAGGGACGGGAGCGGTCTCCCCATGTAAAGGGGATTAGGGCAAGCTGGACTTAGGTGATGGAGGTGGGAAACAGAGGCAGCAGGGCTTCAGGTGCCAAAAACAGGCTTTTTATTTTACAAAAACCAATGTAATACACTCATATTCTGAGGACAAAGAAAGGCAAACAAAATGGCAGGAACCTAGCCTCGCACCAAGCTACTTCTACACAGAGCCGTCGAGAGCTGAATGAAGCTCCCTACAGCAGCCTGCCACGCCTAATTGGGGCAAACCATTAATGAGGGGAACACCAATAACCTAATGGCCCACAACTGCCCTTTAACACCACAAATATACAATATAATACACAATACCTACTCTCTCCTTTACACACTTCACATAATGCACACAAATATACCACAGCTTTGTACAATAATTTATCCAACCATACACATACAAAATCAAACACAATGGCGTCCACCCCCAGGTGATGGTGAGAAGGGGAGAGGGTTGCTCACCTTCTCACAGTGAGTCTTGAGTCTCTTGCGGAAGCTGGTGAGCGACTCTGCAGTCCTGACATCGGAGAGCTCATTCCACCATTGCAGTGCCAAAACAAAGAAGAGTTGTGACTTTGCTGTGCTGTGCTTAGTACAGACGTCCGTAAGGGACTCGGTTGAAGTTAAGGAAAGAAGAGTTGTGACTTTGCTGTGCTGTGCTTAGTACAGATGTCCGTAAGGGACTCGGTTGAAGTTAAACTGAGTTGTGACTCATTCTTAGCACCCTTGCCTGGCCATCCCCTGCATGCCATTGTCTCAAATTAGCAGAACATCTTCTTAGCGATGGTGGTACCAGCCAGCCAGCTGAGGTAGTTGAGCGGAGTGCACGAGCTGGAGTGTGATCTGACAAACGCTTGGAGGTAGGTTGGGGCAGTTCCGTTGATGGCCTTGTAGGCCAGTACCATTGTCTTGAATCTGATGCGAGCTACTGCAGGGAGCCAGTGGAGGACACGGAAGAAGGGGGTCACATGGGAGAATTTTGGTAGGTTGAACACAAGTCGTGCTGCAGCGTTATGGATACGCTGCAAAGGTTTGATCATGGAGGCAGGGAGTCCAGCCAGGAGCAAGTTGCAGTAGTCGAGGCGGGAGATGACGAGCCTTGGACCAATAGCTGGGCTGCTTCCCTCATGAGGAAGGGCCGGATCCTGCGGATGTTGTAGAGAGCAAATCTGCAGGATTGGGCCACTGTCCCCTGAGGGGCCCCGTGGTATTCAGGACCTTGCCAGACACGCTCCTGAGGCATAAAAATGGTGATGTGCCAGTCAGGTAGTGAGTCAGAGGAAACCAAGAGCGACCGTTGCATTCCTTCATTGCCAGTTGTGGCAGGTTGAATGTGATTTAATTATCCAGGCTACATTGCATTGAATACATGTTAAGGTTTAAGCAGGAAAAGCAAAACTACCTGTAAAAGGTTATTTAAATTTAAAACTGAGGATCGATACTTTGAATCAATGTTCATATAGCCACTACTGTATGGGGCTCTATTGAATTGGACCAGTTCTATATATAATATGAAAAGATATGCTTAGTGCTGTCAGTATGAGGAGCTGATCTTATGCTGTTAATTGAAGATGAGAGTATTTTGTGTTTTTTTGTTTGCATGGAAGAGGAGGATCGGAAAGGGATTAGCATAAATTATAGTGATACTGTAAATAATAATGCCAAAATATCTGATAGGATTTTAAACATAATTGTTTATTTGTGGGGTTCAGGATGTAATGCATTATTTGTTATTCTTTTTTAATTTATTTTTTAAACGAGATGAAAAGGAACACAAATCTAATAAATGGTGTCTAGATATATTTGTATTTTAATGTTCATCAATGTATATGCCTAATTTCTGATTCCCCCATTTTCTTTTAAACAAACACTGTTCTTATGAGGCAATTTGGACTTATAGGAATATTATTCATTAAACAAAAAATTTCCAAAGCACATCTGGCTGTTGATAGAGTACCCCTCCTCCATACCTGACATGCCCACACAAGGCCGTAGAAATTGTATCAATCCATGCTTGCTTGAGAATCAGATGAGCAGTTTGCGTTAACCGCCAACATGGCTGCTAGGGAGGGTTATTGTTTCTTTCATAAAAGCTGAATGCGGCTTTTTTTAAAGCTTATTTAAAAATGAAATGTACTATTTGATATTATTTTTCAAATTTCTTTCAATTACTTAAACGATTGGTTAGGATGTTGCTAGTTGGGGACAATAAGACAATATTTGCATTTCATAGCTTTTGTAATAATTTGTGTAACTCAATGGAGAAGGCAGTAGTTTCTTCTTTCCTTCTAGGGTTAACGGCAGTTGCATCCAAGCTATATCATCCTTGGGTGAGGCTTATTGTGCAAGAATGTGCCTTAGGATTACTGGTGTTGGGCAGAATGGAGATCGGATCGGAGATTGGATCTTCTCCAATCCACTGATTAAGGTTCTTCTTATTGCGAAGAAAGTTGTAGGTGCCACTAACGATAAAAATCAGTCCCAAAAATTCTTCCATGTGAGTATGGCCTGTGATGGCTCATCCACATATCAAGTGGTGTGTTGAGCTCGCGCTTAGCACAGCAAAGGTAGGCCTACATCCAACATACGCATTGGTTGCTAGGCGACCAGAATAGCATTGGTTTCTAAAGTTCACCTAGTTTAACTTCTGCATTGTGCACCACAAGAGTCCGTCCAAAGCTGGCCTGCAGTGCTCGACCTGCACCATGCAAGGCATACTAGGTGTGTACCTGAATCCGATTACGTTATTCGGGAAAGCACAGATAGTGCGATGGAAACAGATATTTCTTCTACCCAAAGTTGCTCGTTATTATTCGAAAAAAAAAAGAGTCTGACAGAGATTGACATGTCTGTACATCAGCCATTATTCCTAAAATCGATTCATGTCATTGTGGATTTGGTGGGATTGTGGTTTCTGATGTTAAACTCATAGAAAACCGAAATTCTTGTACTTGGCCTTAGAGACTCAATGTCTACAGATATAGCTACTCTAGATGGCATTACCTTGGCCTCTAGTCCCACTGTCAGGAATCTTGGAGTTACCTTTGATCAGGATCTGTCATTTAATTCCCACATAAAGCAGACCTCTAGGACTGCCTTGTTTCATTTACATAATATTACAAAAATCAGACGCATCCTATCAAAGACAGATGCAGAAAAACTAATCCATGCATTTGTTACTTCAAGGCTGGATTACTGCAACTCTTTATTATCAGGTTGTCCTAATAAGTCCATTAAGACGCTCCAATTAATTCAAAACACTGCAGCACGAGTACTGACAGGAACTAGGAAAAGAGATCACATCTCTCCTGTACTAGCGTCTCTGCATTGGCTCCCTGTAAAATTTAGAATAGAATTTAAAATCCTCCTCCTCACCTATAAAGCTCTTCATGGTCAGGCCCTTTCATATCTCAAAGAGCTCATAGTACCCTATTACCCCACTAGAACACTGCGTTCTCTGAATGCAGGGCTACTGGTGGTTCTTATAGTTTCTAAAAGTAGAACAGGAGCCAGAGCCTTCAGTTACCAAGCTCCTCTTCAGTGGAACCAGCTTCCAGTTGTGGTTCGGGAGGCAGACACCCTCTCCACATTTAAGAGTAGGCTTAAGACGTTCCTCTTTGATAAAGCTTATAGTTAGGGCTGGATCAGGTGAGTCCTGAACCATCCCTTAGTTATGCTGCTATAGGCTATCGGGGGATTTCCCATGGTGCACTGAGCTCCTCTCTCCCTCTCTCTCTCTTTCTGCACACATTCATGTCCCATTAATGCATGTTACTAACACTTCTTCCCCGGAGTTCCTTTGTTTTCTCGTCTCGCAGGTTCTCATGGATCCTGGTGGAGCCTCCATGGTCCTGCTTGACTGCCATTGCTAATATCAGTTACCAGTTATATACAGTTACTGTTGTTGCTGTTCGCTGTCCCCCATCATTGCTGCTGTCGTCATCATCTTCTTCATGTTCATTAGTGTATTGATGTAGTTGCTCTCTCTCTCTCTCTCTCTCTCTCTCTCTCTCTCTCCCACCCCAACTGGTCAAGGCAGATGACCACCCACCTAGAGCCGAAGGGTCTGTCCGAGGTTTCTGCCTTTTAACAGGCAGTTTTTCCTTGCCCCCGTCGCCAAGTGCTTGCTCATGGTGGTACTGTTGGGTCTCTGTAAATGTTATAAGGAGTTCGGTCTAGACCTGCTCCATTTGAAAAGTGCCCTGAGATAACTTCTGTTATGAATTGGCGCTATACAAATAAAATTGAATTGAATTGGATGGCCACAAGATACAAATGCCCATTCTGTTTGCAACATAGGACTTTGATTTCACTAAGGGACTGTACGATATTTAGCGGGGGGGGAGGGCCGGTCGCCAGACGATCGGGTTAAAATTGTTCTGCCTGGCCCTCCCCCCTAGTAATTTTTTTTTTTCCGGGGCCCTCCCCCCGGCTCAAAAAAATTCTCCTAGGCCCTCCCCGCTACGTGAATCAAATAAAATTGGTCGGAAAATGACGTTTACAAGGTTAAAACGGCCACATAAGCACACATACACACACACGGGTACACACGCAGCAAGAGCAGGGGTTTATGCCACGCTGTGCCTTGAACTTGAGAATGGGGACAAGCCTGCTTTTATCAATGTTACGAGACTCCCCCAATAATTTCACAACTTGGCTGATGACATTGTACCTTATAGGCTATTATAAGACAAAACACAAACTACTGTGACTAAGGGCGACTAATGATCACCCTGCGATTCTTGGTCTATGTGGTCAGTGGCGTCAGTTTGGTTTTAGAAGTGGTGGGGACAATAACCATAAGCTTGAGTGTGGTTTGAAAAGTGCTGGGGACCCTTATATGTAAGCTATTCATCCATTCAACGCTGCATTACAATATGCTCTACATTCGGCGCGATTGTCAACGGGGGGGGGGGGGGGGGGGGGGGGGGAGCACCGGACCCGCCAGACGCGGACCCAGCACCGGACCCGCGGACCCGGCCGCGGACTCAGCCGCAGACCCGAGTCCACACACAGCCCGTGTGCATGCTGTGAGGATGTCATCGTGCGCGCCTATCGCATGATTTAGACTTGACGGTTTCGGCAGACAACCCGTTCTCATCCCAACTCGTAATATAGGCCTACCGACGATTTGTCACGCCCGGGGGTGGGTGGGGGGGGGGTGTTCGTGATTGTCAACGGGAGGGGGGGGGGGGGACCGCGGACTGATGACGGGGTTGCGCGATCGTAACCACTGACGGCGGGGTGAATCGCGGTGGTATGAGACGAGCAGAGTCTACAGCGTCCGCTCGCAGAGCAGAGTCTACAGCGTCCGCAGTCTACTGTGAAACAATTCACTCCAAAAAGGGTTATGGTTATGGTAAAGGAGACGTTCACTTCCTTACAGGCTATCCTATCTTTCATTTAAACATCGAACTCGGCATGAGTCATGACGATTGCCCCCCCATAAAATAATTTTCCTCGGCCCTCCCCCCAGGCCAAAAATATTCTCCTGGGCCCTCCCCTAAGGCTTAAAAAAATTATCCTAGGCCCTCCCCCCCTGACGACCGGCCCTCCCCCCCCGGTAAATATCGTACAGTCCCTAACTAGTCGTTTCATTTACTACACATTAGGGGTGTCCCCGACTAAGAATTTACATAATCGAATCTGATTCGTCAAGTCTTGCCTATAGTCGACTGATTGTCGAATCATGTTTTTTTCTTTTTTTTTTGCTCATTGATCCATATTCTGATTTGCGACATTGGCTTCAATTTTTTCCACACCAGACTAAAGAGCTGAAACACTCAATTAAACAATTTCGATTACAATTTCGAGGCCGTTCAGTGGCGGTGTGTTTTGGATTCAAGTCCAAAACACACCGCCGCCGAACAGCGCGCATCAAAACAGCCGCCCCTATTATTTTCTATATTCACTTCCACACCGGCGGCGACGCATCGCCCCGCTACACTTCACGCCACTGTCCTATTTCACAGCGCCACAGCGCGCCACTTCCTATGTGTGCTAGGGGCGGCACTTGTTTCATAGATGCGCCGCGGCAGCAGTGTGTTTTGCACTTGATATTTATACAAAAATAGGCTATATATCATGATTTATTGGGAGAAATTAACTATATGTAAAATCAGACATTCAGCACCGCCTATAGCCCGAATTAAAAAACCCAGTCGAAATATTGAAAAAAACGACATTTTACCTTGCATTTCAATCAATATTCGTCCGTTTAAGGTGTAACATGCTGTATCTATCAGCCACATCACAAAACACATAGTCCTCTGAGGAGAAAGGTCTGGTTACACCCTAATACATTGTGTTGGTCACACAGCTTTATGCCTCTTGTTCGGTTGTAATGCATTATACAGCCATGAAAATGGCAATGCAGTTAATAGTGGATGCAACTATTTGCATTACAAGATAAAACTATAGAGTACAGTGTAAACATCCTCACATGATGCAGTGATAGTGATTAGAACAAAATATTACACAACTGCTTTTATTTGGATCTTGATTAGCTGCAGTAATCTCTCTCCTGGTCATTTTAGATTTATAAAATCGTTTTTTTATTATTATTATCGATGTTCTCTGCATGTGCAAAATGTGCAAACTAATGTTTCTTATGTGGTGTTGTATGTTGTTTATTGTATGTTGTTTACTGTATGTTTTATTGTATTTTATTTTATGCTGCTGCTGTCTTGGCCAGGTCTCTCTTGTAAAGGAGACCAACCTGGTTAAATAAAGGTTAAATAAATATGAAATCCACCTCTACCCCACTTCAGTAGCAAATATTGTTTACTTTGAAATATTTGTTTCTGTTTGTATGGGCTGTGTGTGTGTGTGTGTGTGTGTGTGTGTGTGTGTGTGTGTGTGTGCAGGAGTGTGTATACACAGGATTACCTCCAAGCAGAATGGCAGTGGGGTGAAGTCCACTGAGGCTACACTGCTGACAGGTAGTGTGTGTGTGTGTGTGTGTGGGGGCTCTTTCACAACACCAGGAACTGTGTTGTATGATGGAAACACACATACACGCATGCACACACATGCACCCAAGCGCGCGTGCGCGCACACACACACACACACACATACATGTGTGAGTGTGTGTGGGGGGGGCTCTTTCACAACACCAGGAACTGTGTTGTATGATGGAAACACACATACACACGCACACACACACACACATGCGCGCAAGCACGCACACACACACACACACACACACACACACACACATACTGTAAACACAAAGGCAGAAGCACACACACACCCACACACAGGTAAACACACAGCAGTGTGGCTAAACGTGAGTGTAATTGGGATGATAGTGTGTATGTCTGTGGAATGACAATAGCTGTACCCCCACACACACACACACATTCATGTTTCTTTGGAAATGTTCTCTGTATGTGTATATGCAAATACAATTGCGTGTGCATGTGTGTGTGTGAGTATGTGCAAATGTGTGTGTGCGCGCATGTGTGAATTTGCAAGCTAGTGTGCACGCACGCACATGTGCGTGCACACTAGCTTGCATGTGTGTGTGTGTAGGTGTGCGTGTGTTTGCATGTGTATGTGAATGTGCAAATGTGTGTGTGCGTGTGTGTTTGTGTGTGTGTTTGTGTGTGTGTAAAAGGTAACAGAGGGTGTCAGGTTTTGATGGAAGCTACTTGTCATCTCTCCCCCACCTGGGGAGGGCAGGTGAGGGAGAGAGGTTAGGGAGGGCAGGTGATAACAGGGGGGGGGGGGGAAGTGAGGACCTAAGGTTTTTAATTTATAAATGGTAGGGCGAGGGAGGTAGAAAGAGAGGAGAGCTAGAGAGGGAGGGGAGAACAGGAAGTGAGCAGAGTACAGCAACAAGAGAATGTAGGAAAGGAAGGGAGAATGCAATCTCTGAAGTAATACGTGTGTGTGTGTGTGTGTGTGTGTGTGTGTCTGTGTGCGTGTGTCTGTGTGTGTAAAGGTAAACTTTTGTGGTCAGTTGTGCAGGAATTGGAGAAAAAAGTGGAGGACAGCAGAGCAATGTGTGGTTTGTGGTGGTAAGGGGTGTGTATAACTGAGAGGTGGTATGTGTATGTGTGTGTGGGTGTGGGTGTGGGTGAGGGGTGGGGTGGAGGTGAGTGTGTGGAGGAGGTGCATAAAAGGGGTGAAATGAGTTCCCCAGAGAGTTGCGCGTCAGGGCTGAATAATGGTGGCCAGCCTGGCCAGGCCGCCTCTCTTCAGAAGACTCACTATTCATTGCCATGAATTATTAACTCAGAATTTAAATATTGAATATTATTTTACACATAATAACTTGAAATAGGAAAGAAACATAAATCACATTTGGAATGATTATGGATATAACATGTTGTATATGGGCATTGGTGTTGGTGTATTCTGTAAAGTGATGCTGTGTTTGATTGTTTTGATTCACCTGATGTATCTTGAACACGTGGAACACATGTGGCAACATTCAGTTCACTGAGTTTGACTCATTATCAGTTGCTTTGAAACTTCCCAAATGGAAAATGTGTGGCTCAATCTTACATGATGAAGACCATGTGGCCCAAACACATGAACAATGTATATTAAGAGTGTTGAAGTCCCTTACATTTAAACACATTTTGTATAACCCTAACCAGCATGACTCTTCACCTGCACTTTCAATTCAATTCACATTCTGCTGATGTTCTACACATATTTATACATCCAATACATATATATAAAATAAACGTGTGTGTGTGTGTGTGTGTGTGACTTTGATGGTTAAATACTGTGTGCAAAACTAATGATTGTAACAAAAAAACATAAGGTGATAGAAATTGTGTATAAATGGGTCATCAGGAGTAAAAATCTCTACCCAGCTTTTCCATACACAAGGCCTAATATGTTTTATAGCATTGAAAGATGGAAAGAGGGGAGAGAAAGAGCATGCGGCACATAGTGATGGAATGATATTGCTCTCTTTTTTAGTTCACGCCGAGGTTAGCAGCCCTGAAGGCGGCCTTCTTTGATTAGCTTTTTGTCTTACAGCAGAGAAAGCTACAGCAAAGAGGCGCACATAACTCAGGACATTTACACTGGAAAAAAATAGCTCTTTGTTTGCCCTCACTAGATAGGGGCCTTTAGTAATGTGCCTTCATGTTGTGCATGTGTGTATATGCTCAAACATGCTCCTTAATTTTAATGCTGAAGACGAAGGTGTTTTGATATATTAAATCAGTGTAATCAGCCAGAAGGCCATTTGGTTTACTTGTAAGAATAGCTACGACAATTTAAACCAATATGCTGGATGTTTAGTACCTTTAGTTTGATGGTTTGTGTGTTGGTGCCCTCATGGTTTACTCTTTATTTTGTTCAAAGTGCCCTTTTGTGATACTTTAGATTTGTCCCTTTAGGAAAAAAAACTGCCTTTTCCCACCTTGTTCATTTCACACTTCCATTGTTTTTCTTTCACGTAATTCAAAAACATGTATGTTTTAAAGTCTTCCATCTTTTGTGATTGGCCACAGTTAGGCTATGCATCATTTCATGAACTGCTTGCCCTTGAGGACTGAGAATAAATATTCTTGTTGAACAGCTTTATGTTTTGAACGTAATAGATTCTGCTTATGGTCTGCAAAGTTAATTTAGTAAAAATATAATCTATTCATTGACGAGAAAGGTTAGTTTGCCTACACACTGGTAAAACCTGCATAACTGCACAAACCAAATACACTTTACTTGTGTGGTACACATATCCACAATTCTACTTTGATTATTAATGTCTACATTAGTAGCCTCACTTAGCCTCACTAAGATTTCTAAAGCGTGTCTTTGCTTTAAAAGCTTTCTCCTCTTTATTTCACAAACATTTCACAGATGAACAGTGAGTGAGTATTCCAGTGAGTTTGCAAGGATTCACCTCATTAAACAAGCCAGGAGCTCAAATACACCACAAAGCATTTGACGCTAACCAAACCGGAGTAGTTTGACGAGTGCTCCATTACACTCAGACACAGGAAGGGGTGTGGCTTACAAAACCATGCAGCGAAAGAGATTCTCTTCTGAGGTAGTGTTTTGGTTGCAGTGTTGATTCAACAGAATTCTACTTTTAGATTTAAAAAAAAGGTAAGGATTGCGTTGAGCAACACCAGTGCAACTATTACTGTTTTAACTTTTACTGTCAACAGTACACATGCTGTCAAATGACTTAATCAGTCAAGACATGCATGCATCAGTAAGACATACACACACACACACACAACCACACACATTCACACGAAAAACGATGTGTTGCAAGCTTGTCTTTCGTTATTAAAATACTCAACTGTGTACGATCCTGTATTAAAGTGGTATAGTATAGTATAGTAAATCAGACATCAACATAATTCCATCATGTCATAAAATACAAAATTATGTTGCACTATATGCTTGTGACCCTGCACACACACAAAAAAATAACACAAGTCAAAATCAGAGATTATATAAACTGTATTGTAGACAAGGTCACATTTTAGTCATTGCATTAAACATCTCTAGGTTATTGCCCAATCTTTTGAAATATTGGGCTCATGCTTAGTTGGTTTTTATCAGCTCTTCAGCATGAGTTCTTAAAAATTCAAAAAGCAGTTGATTGCTTATGATAAAATAAGACATTGTGATGCTCACAGTAGAGGTGTTGGAGGGCCAGTAGGGGGTGCTCATCCCTCTGGCCTCTGTAAGATCCCCAATGCCCCGGGACGGAGATGGGGACTCCGTCCTGTCTAGAGCACCGTCTTTCGGATGAGACGTTAAAACCGAGGTCCTGACTCCCTGTGGTCACTAAAGATGGCGCTCCCGTGGCGCTCATCGCAAGAGTAGGGGTGCTAACCCCGGTGTCCCGGCCAAATTCCCAACCCGGCTCTTGTACCATCATGGCCACCTAATCATCCCCTGGTCTCTAATTGGTTAGTTTCATTCCTCACCTCTCCGCTGAGCCAGTGTGTGGTGAGCGTTCTGGCGCATACTGGCTGCCATGCATCACCCAAGTGGGTGCTACACTCTGGTAGCGGATGAGGTGTCATATCCCCCCCACACACACACTATGTAAAGCGCTTTGAGTATCTTGAAAAGCGCTATATAAATGCAATTAATTACAGTAAATGCCTTTTAAACACGAGAAAGTTAATCCCATCTTTACCTGATAAAATCTAACAAGCATTACGTTTTCCAAATTTAAATTTTATAGTGTTAAATATTACAGATGCTTTGTTGAATACAGAGCAATGTTTTTACTTACTTTTACTGCTGAGTACATAACACACTAGCCATATGATGTTATGGGACATGTAGAGTACTGCTAATAACATTTTATTTCATGTGCTATGGTCCACACTGAGAACAGGACCTGCAATAGAAATGCAAGCTTTCTAAACACAAGCAGAGCAAATGAGGTTGGGAAAGCCCAAGCCTCTATTGATTTTTTTTTTGCATTGACATAAACCTACGATGGGAACTGAGATAGAAAAAACAAAACAAGAAAATAAATCAAATAAATGACAACTGTTCCAAGTCAGTGGGCTGGTGACATAATCACACACATGTGCACCAGTGGTTGAGTGTGTGTGTGTGTGTGTGAGAGAGAGTGTGTGTGTGTGTGTGTGTGTGTGTGTGTGTGTGTGTGTGTGTGTGTGTGTGTGTGTGTGTGTTTGTGTGTGTGTGTGTGTGTGTGTTTGTGTGGTAGTGGGGACAGGTCACCCTTGTGGAACTGATGATTCTGATGTGATGCCTTTTTTTTCATGAGAGTATGTGTACATTTATGCGTGTGTGTGTGTGTGTACACTGTGCTTTGCCTCTCTTTTGTGTCTGTGTTGTTTCTGAGAGTTTGTGTATTTATGTGTGTGCGTGGCAGGGTGCGACTGCAAATCATGTATTATGCGTGTGTTTTGTGTGTGCACACATGCATGCACAAACAGCCAGAGAGAGATGTTTAACAACCAATTACATTCCACCAGCGTCTTAAAATCAAATTGCAAGACAGAGATTTAAGATGATTAAGAAAATAAAAGCCCCTTCAACAAACGTACCAGAGCTTCATACAGATGACTTCGCCTCAGCCTGCCAATCAAATAGAGAAACAAGAAAAATAAATGGAGATGGCAGCCTGAGAAACACATTATGATTCTTATTGAAACCATCCATTGCAATCGATTATAATCTATTCTAACGCTCCTAATGAAATCAGTTCTTACCACCTTAAGGATGCCTGGATGCATTAACAGATTGTTACACTTGTCATTAGCAAGCAAAGAAAGAAAATAAGGGGGGCGGGGGTTGTTATCCACAAATGCATCCGCTTGTGACCTGTGTATTAGCCAGTAGGTTTCATGCTCCATTAGAGACGAGAACGGACAGGAAACAAAGAAAGAACATGCCCAGAATCCCTAAAGCCAATTATCAACGGCCTGTCTTCTCTCTTTAATGAGTCACCAAAGCCCCTCGTGGAGGAGAAACATGTGAGGGAGCCCATTTGCAAAACAGTCTACAGGAAACACATATGGATATACTGTATATGACAATATTAAACAAGGAAGGGACGTGACAAAGGGTTGATAAAGAGCAAGCGAATATAAATGGAGAGGAGGGGGAGGGTTGGTGAGGATGATGAGGGGTGGGGGTGGCCGTACACGCTCATCAAACAGGAACCACAGTGCAACATTTGCAATGTTTATGGCGTCTACAAAAGAAAATGTATTGCTTATGCAGTAATCAAATTAAGATGGGATCTATCTATCATGGCTGGATAGTTACATTGAGTTAGAATGGCCTGTTGTTGGGCAGGCGCATTTAAGATTATATAGGGATTGCATCATAATCTATTTACTAAAAACATTGATGGGCACGTGTTTTGGAGGTGTTATACAGCCTTGGATCGTATTTGTCTCTAAGTGTGTGCTCCACAATGCTATGGAGTCACAAGACCCTAAAAAGCAGCCGATCTGCTTTTGCTGCAAGGTAACAATGAGACAATATCAGCCATATCCACCAATATATTTTTCTGGCCAGCACAATGAAATCTGATGATGTGAGTCTGTAACACCTTTTGTTATTGAGAGCCAGCATCACAACAGTCTATCGGAATATGTGTGACGGAAAGTGTGTGTGTGTGCGCACGTCTGTGTCCATTTTTATGTGTGCACCACACACACCATATTTCTGAAAATTCCAGATTTTGTGTACAACATAATAAATGTGCGCGTGTGTGTGTATGTGTGTGTGCGTGTGTACATCTGCTATTTAGCAAACAGCCACAAAGCTTTTAACAAGTTTTTTTGGACACTTCCTGAATGTGGCATGATTCTCAAGCAGCTTCACTGTCGGTACTGCTGCCTTAAAATGTACATTTAATGATGGAAAAAGCAAAACAACCCTTGCTGCTTTTTCCCCTCTTGCTTTTGGACTAAATAAAACATTAGGGCTTCACAGCAAGAGGTGAGCATTAGAGATGATAGCCCCTGGCATTAAGTTGTGATGGAACGCTAGGCACTCTTGCAACCCAGGGCACCCTCAGAATCAAAACAGGGGGAACACAACCAGAGAGAAAAAGAGAAGGAAAAAGAAGGAAGGCAGAGGCTGAAAAGCAAGACAAATGGTGATGGGAATACAGATCCACTGCTCCGACTTTAAAATGTAAGTTTGTCGAAGTGTTTTTGCTCATTCAAACAAAGTTACGGTTTTGGACTGGTTATGGAATCCTGCATTAAGTATTAGTATTTGGTGTGAATGGTGCACATTTAAGAGTACAGAGTAAGAGAGAAACCGCTGGCAGTTATTATGAATATCCTGAAGAGGTAATGCTAGTACTGCTACTTTCATTTGAGATGATTATATGAATAGTTTTAATTCCTATCATTCTAAAGCATTTATTTTTATAAAGCTGTAGCTAGATTTCCAGAAAGTATAAGTTAGTTTGATTTCAGAGAGTAAAAGTTCTTCAGTGATAATATGTATTGTGTTCAAAAAGTTTGGGATGAGGAAAGTGCAGCTAGTGAGAAAGGCAGGGAGAGTAAGGAAGTGAAAGATGCAATGAAGATGAAGCAAAGAGGAGCAATGAAGAAAAACAAACGGGACACAATGTTGCTGAGCTGGAGTAGCTGCTGGGAAGTAGAGAGCTTTAATTCAGAATAGCACTTCAGCAAGAGTGTGAATGGAAGGAGAGAGAGAGAGAGAGAGAGAGAGGCAGTGAGAGACTTTTGAAAGTAGTATCCTTAGGCAAAGAACATAGTTAAGTGTTCCCTTGCAGTCTTCAGTGTGGAAATGAATGGTTGACTCTCCTTGAAAACAGAGTTGCTATGACAACCAACCTTTTTCCTTTTTCTCTATTTCCACCCCCCACCTCTTCCTGCTCTCTCTTTCTCCCAGTCTCTCTCTTTCCCCTGCTCTATCGTTCTTACCTTTACCCACACACACACACACACACACACACACACACACACACACACATACATGCGCACACACTCGCAGCAGTGCAGTACTATGGGAAGGTAGGGGCTCTCTGAGTATGTCTCTTTTAACAGTAATGGTATTTCAGTGGTGGTAGCTGGGCAATTGGCTGGGGGTGTAGAAAGAAGAGAAAAGGAGCGTGAGAGTGGTGGGTGTGGGAAAGAGTGCATTTTGCCGGACGTGATAGCCCACTGACCCTAGCAGCAAGCTGTCGTAGCAAGTGTATTTCAAATGTGAGTAAAGTCCTAAAACTTAAAGTATCCATCAACAAGAATAGACATAGATTCTTATATGGTTGTACAATATTGACAATTATATGTTTAATAAGATTACCACTTTTGTACTTGGAATATGCTCCATACAATACAATTTTAAAAAAAGTAATTTCAGCCTCATATCAAAGTGATATGAGGCTTACAGTTAAGCGTTAAGAGATAACATGGGATGCAAGATATATTGGAGGCTGATATATTATCCACAGATAATGGGAAAATATTTTATTGATATTATTCCGTTAATGAAATTATAGCCGATAAGTAGAGCCGATAATTTGCTGTGCTTTTACAGTGCATTTATGTTGTTGCCCATATGACGTCAAGCCTCTCCTAGGCCTGTAGACAAGTGTCAAATATGTTGCCAAAGAGTTTCAACACAACGGGTCACAGACACTCAGTGTCAAAATAATTAGAAACCATTCTTTTCAACGGTAGTGCCCACACAAGCGCCGCTGGTCACTGCCATCTGAGGCACCCAGGCTACAACTTTCAACACCGCTATAAGCCTTGAGGGGCCACATACTGTATTCACTCATTCGTTATTACTACATTGTACCTATGTTATCTTACAAGACCCATACATCTATATAAAGGCTACATTCCAAATAAATGACCACATAAACACGCGTTGTCTTCGTCAATGACGAAGCTCAACAATCAGGCCTTTCATGTGGTAGGCTGAAAACTAATTCTAATTATCAGATTTGGATGCGCAATGTCTTGTCTGATACGCGACCCTGTACAACTTCTTGTCCTGTTTGCAACATCAGCAACTTTGTAACTTTCTGTAAAGTTGGAGGCTAAGAACCCCCCGATAACCGCACACCTCGGAGTGGATTATCCTGCTTATCCCATTTTTTTATTAAAGTGGCAGTAGACAACATTTTTGCTTTAACGTATCAATATGAAGTAAATGTTGACTGCACAGTGTCATGGCTACAGAATAATAACCATCAGCATTTAGATTGGTTCCCTATGAGCCTCACTTTCACTATGCAATTCTGTCTGCCACCGGGTACGATCTCCCGGGAAAACTTAAGGCTCCATTTACGGTACAAAGGAAGTGCGTCAACCATTGTGCGTGCAACCAAACCAGGAGGATATCGCTTTTGTTTACTACGGTAGCTATCGGTAGCTATCCCCAGTAGTGGAAATGGCGAACTGTGGAAACTCTACCGGCAAAAGAAAAAGAACCCTGTTGACGGAGAATTTGTATCTGCTTTCATGTCTCCATTATAGACGAATTTCCGCCGAATGTTTTCATCTACTGCCCCCTCCACCCTGACGCCAACCCCTGCTGCCGATACTTTTGTTTATTTTGTGAGAAGCAATACTCAAACTATGGTATTACTATGCATGCACATCATTACAATAGCTTTTGCCTGTTCCCAAATTCAATATACAATTATGACAATTTAACTTTTACCTCTTCAGTGAACATTCTTCCTTGTTTCTTCTTACCAAAGTGTTGATCGTTTCCTTGCGGAAATTTCAAAGCAAGATTTCCAAACAACTTGTTTTGTTTGTGGTTGCTAGGCTCTGAGGAAACGGAAAGCCATCTGGTTTGTCTTTGCAACAACAGCGCAATAATAATACTATTTGGAAACCCAAGGGTGGCAAAAGTTGTCTCCTACTAACTCTACTACAAAATGTGTTATCTCCGTTTCCCCGGAAATAATTGTGGTCCGACTAATACCTGGAACACAATCAGCACACCCATAGAATCCTATGCAATGCAAATGGTGGTTTGCTACTTCACCTTACCTTCACCTTAGCAATGACTTAGCAACAGAGAAGCTTTCTAGTCCCAGCTGAGTCAGCCAGACAACTTGATCTAATGCTTGCTAGGCTTCGTGGGATTTCACAAACTGAATAAATATAGCACATGCATACACAAAAATGCTTGGCTTGCTCAAAATTGTTGTAACTAAGATACTCGCTGAACAAAATAATTTTTCCATGGACATATTTGGCAACTGTGTCTGCGAATTTCACATGCATTTTAAGCTAGTAGCACCGTGTAAGTGAACCAGCAGATGTGAGGATGCCAATGCCGGAGTAACAACATAACTTACGAGGACGTCTGATTTCAGGAAGATTTTGTATAGATTTTGTAAGTTTTGTATTTTTAATGCGAGTTTTGGTTTTATTGTAAACTCGTGGCTGAAGGTCAACTCAACTGAGTTGTGCAAGTTTCAAATGATTATTTAAAACTTAACTTGACATTGCCATTTATGGTGTAATTTGCCAGCATTATCGGCTGGCCTAGGTTTTCCAGGCTGAGGCTGGAGCTGGATGATGCTGATGCTGGGGGTGACTAAGTGGCAGCCCGGCTTAATTTACGAGGGCTCTCGTCATCTTGAGGAATATTTCCCAGGATACTGCTCCACATGGTGGATGGTGCCCAGTAGCTGCGGAGGCTACTCTCATATTGATGGCATTATTTGGTGGCTCTCCAATCCACCATCGGTGCGGAGATGGACATCTGTGCTGCGGAGGCTGTGGTTTGTATAAAGCTGTGACAGGCCCACCTGAAAGACAAGCAGTATCTTAATTAAGACAATTAGCCTGCCCATATGAAACTATTTTCTTAAGGTTTCGGCCATTATAGAGCTTTAGGCATTTATTTAGATAGGCTAGTTATGTATGCACATGTTTACCTCCAGGCATATTCTTTTCAACATGCCTCCCAAGAAGTTGACCCCATCGGCTCATTGGAGTACCAGGTGTCGGACAGTATGACCCGAGGACTTCTTTTTGGGTGGAGGTAGAATGCTGTGGCGTCGGGGGCATTTGGAAATATATTTTCAAAAACCTGCCACTGTATATGCTGGGTTCCTTGGATCAGCAAACATGAGCCCGCAAAGATTTAGTTTGTCGGGATCGGTGGCATTTTTGTGGTTTTTGGTTTCGGGGTTATGTGAAAAACACACGTACTCCTTCCCATCATCATCCTTGCGGATTATAAAAGGTGACCTGGAGAGTTCCCTGGTCTATTTCCTGCCACGTCTGGCCAAGTGCCACTGTATATCAAACCAGACCTTCTTCACAAGGTTGCTGGAGTATTGGGGGAGAGAGCTTCAGAGCCACGAATAAGCTGGAGGTCAGTGCTGGTAAGGGGTGGGTGCTGGGCATTTTGTCATTACGGGACACACACTGCGGGATCGCGGCACATGCGCAAATCCAAAATGGCCATCTTTGGACGGGGTGAAACTATTTTAAAGTAGTATTTAATGATGTCAATAAGTACACCTATTCTAGGGTTAGGCTTCTAGGCTTTCATTTTCTTTTCAACTTCATTTGTTGACTCCTCCATCTGGTTACCACTAGTTAAATCCCGGGACCCGCAGTTTATTTTTTGACCACCCATTCCCGCCCACAGCAAAGTTAAAAACCCCCGTTCCCGCGACATTTGTGGTCCCGCGGGATCCCAAACCCAATGCAGTCCTCTACTACACTGTATTCCCCTCCTTTTGAAGACTGGACGGATATAACATTCACGCAGCATGTTGTTCAGGGCCACCGCATTGTAAGATAAAATATTGATAATCATGCGTTTAGACAACAGGAAGTCCTGAATCGTGTTCACTGCCCGGATTGTTGATTTCTTTGTTTTTTTTTCATGTTTGTCCTCGTCTATTTTGTTCAGTTCCTGCTTTGTTATTGCTCGAGGCCTCTTGCTGGGTTTCATTGATATTATATTATTTTGTATCTTCAACCGTTCTTCTTATGTATCCCATTCCTCATGCAATTGGTGTTACCCAAAAAGGTTGAATGTTATGTTGAAATCTATATTGCTTTTGTTTATTTATTTTAGCTAGTTTGTAATGTTAACCCAAATAAAGTTGACAGTTATTAACATTTCGTTTAGCACATTTAGAACGGTGATAAGACTGCTTCGATAACAGTGCAGTCGAAAGTTAAGCAACACCCCTCCAGCCAATCAGAATCGAGTATTCACCCAGGCCATGGTATAATGGCTATTATTTGCCATTGTGTTTTTATTCAGGGGCCATAGGCTTATATAAACCAAAGCATGTTTCTTATAAAGTTGTTTGATGCACTTTTCATCCATTCTTACCCTCAGTTGTGCATACATTATACTATATACATACGTTATAATATGAATATTCTTTTAAAATACAAATAATTTAAATGATCAGTTATTGTATTGGTATCGGCTATGAGCCAGAACAATTCCATATCAGAGCAGCTCTAATATATGGTAGAATAAGTTCATTAAAGTAGAATAAGTTCATTAATAGAATAAATAGGACTTAAAAGGTTAAAAACTATGCATATGTCTGATATTGCATATTGAATAGAGTTTCATGGTTAAGTTCATGTATTGAGTTATTTACATGATGTAAATTGTATTTTGTTTTCTTTATCACTACGTTCATGATGCTGGGAATGTTTTAAGAATCTTTTATTTTGAATAATGTATGAGAAGAAATTCAAATGTAAAGTTTGCATTTTGTTTATTTTCTAAGCCAGTGAGAAGTGAGTGTAAGGTCAAGTGTCAGAAGGAAGTGTGGGGAACGTAGCAGGGACATTAGACAAGGAGAACGAAGTGGCAACAAAAGTGAGAAGACATGTTGAGATGAGCTCCATGACACAGCTATAGTTTACATGGGTAAAACACTCAGTAAAGCATTACTGTTGTTAATGTTGGTAGACGAACGACTAGTGACTCTTACGGAAGCATTGTACAGTAGTGTAGTTGTGTTATGTTAATTTAATTTTCGAACTCGGACTGAAACACCGAATTGCACCAGGAAGCTAACTCGGCTAGAGCTAGCTTATTAGTCCTGGACTTTGCTCAAGGTATCCAGCTCGGACACCTTTGATACACATCGTCTGGACTGCTCAGCCAAACACACGAAGACCAAGGGACAGAGGGGGGTCCGCCCTTTATTACGACAGCCCGTTATTACGACAACCCTCCATTACGACATGCCATCATTACGACATGCCTCTATTTAGACATGCCCCTAATCCGATCTTTTTTGGTACCGCTATTACGACAATTAGGCCTACTTTTCATAGAAAGTGCAATAGAATAATAATAATAATAGTTATTAATATAGAATAATAACTAGGCCTATGGACAATGATCATTGAAAGTGCAATAGAATAATAGAATAATAATAATAGTTATTAATATAGAATAATAACTAGATAGGCCTATGGACAATGATCATTGAAAGTGCAATAGAATAATAGAATAATAATAATAGTTATTAATATAGAATAATAACTAGATAGGCCTATGGACAATGATCATTGAAAGTGCAATAGAATAATAGAATAATAATAATAGTTATTAATATAGAATAATAACTAGATAGGCCTATGGACAATGATCATTGTAGATTCTGATTCTTGTTTGTCGCCAGTCGAGACAATCTTCAAATGTAGGCCTACCTCTATCATCCCGCCCGCACCCGCAATGAGCTTCCATTTGCATCGCGAGTGCAGACCTCTACTCCAAACAATGTTTTTCACAATAATTGATATCGGCACACATTTCAGTCAAAAACTAGGTGATTTTGAACCGGCCATGTGAATAAATGTTAGGCCTACACACATTATGTAAAAGACAGGGAGCTCTCCTCATTTTTATTCAGCTCTCAGGGGGAAAAGGTTGAAACTCCATGCATCAAACAAACTCTGTGCGTGCAGGCCAGCAGTCTACTTAAAAATATATAAGAAGAAGCACGAATAAAGCTCTAGGACCTGAAATTTGGACTTGTTCGTTAGAAATCAATTTAATTTGAATTATGGACTGCCTTTGAATGAAGTTTAATCGGACTTTAAGTTGATAGAACAAAGTTTCAAGGTGTAGGCCTACCTTTTTTGCGCTGTGGAAGCCTAATTTAAGAACGGCGAAATAATATTTTTTGAAAAGGATACTCTGATTTTGTTATGAAGATTGTTGCTTTTGGATTTGATATGGATAGGCTAGTCCTATATATTACCAACTAGGGGCAGCCTCGAAGTTGGATGATTGGCTCTTTTTAGAAATTGTTTTCCCATGTATTTGTCACACCCATGCATAAGCTGCGTGTATGCTAAGTCCAGAACATATGGGTATAATCACATTAATTAATTAATTTAAAGTACAATGATAATGACAAATATTAATGGCCTCATGTCGGAATGGCAGGACGTTTGAAAAAAAGTAAAGTGCCGCTACTCAGACAATGGGGAAAAAAAATTGTCGCAGTAGTGGGACGCTTGGAAAATAATATTAATGCCGCCACTCCGACCACTAGACGTCAATGTCTAGCGGCATGTCGGAATAGCGGCATGTAACCGGACAGAGGAATCCAACGGACAGCGGATTACTCTGATCGCCATACATCTCGGTGAGCTGTTTAGAAGACATCTCTCCTTTCCACCAACTCGGCGCGCTCGCAGCAAGGGCGGCGGCCATTGTTGCTAGCAAGCATTTTCCTTTGTTTTCGGCACATTGGCGCGAAGTAGCCTTTGTGTTTGTGGCTTCTACGATCCCGAGCTTAATATCAGGCCTGCACCATATGACTCGGTAACTCATTGGGTACCCAAGGTATTATTTAGTTATATTTGCCGGCTATAGGATTTAGATGTAAAGGTTTTTGGAATACTGTTTCATTTAAACTGTGTACTATTTGGTTTGGTGGTCAATGACCAATACTCTTGGAGTATTTCTACTTTGACGATAAGAAGTATTTGAACTGTAACTATTTTTTTGTTAAATGATATTTTTGTACCGATGTAAATATATTTTTCTAAGTAAATAGTTAAATGGATCTGCATTGCATTGGCATGGTTTATTAGGCTTAATGCATAGCCATAGCTAATAGGTAAAAGATAACAGTTATTTAGTACATTGTGTGAAATATAGTAATTTAAGTTTAAAGCAAATTATTTGGAAGGTGAGTAATTGTCATTGAGTCATCATAATATTGATACTCCATCCAGAGAAAGACAAAGTAAACACAAACACTTGTGCGTTCACACCAGAAGCGTCTTGAGCGTCCAAATCGCCGGAAGTCATTCACTTTCTATGGGCAAGAGCGTCCAAAGCGTCACAAGCGTCAAACGCTTCCAGCGTCAAAAGTTGAGCATCCAGAGTGTCAAAAAAAAGTTGAAGACAGTTTAACTTTATGCAAATGACTATGACGCGTTTCAGCGGCAAAAACTGACAGCCAATCTGAATGTAGACGCTCTCCGTTTGCGTGGGTCCCGGGGAACACCGGCACTTTGGTTCCTACTGTACTTTGTTGGTTCCTACTGTAAAATGTCGATGGAAAAGATAATCGCGGCTGTGGCGGGGCACTCGGTGTTGTACGATCCAAGCCTTTTTTATTTCAGAGACAATACCGTAATAATCAGCTTAAATATCATGTTTACAAGCACACGCACGAAGCGGGCCGCCTATTAACGGCATGGACCAAGCGGTTCTGGACCAGGTAGGAGACATTGAACACTTAATCGTATTTACCGTATAACTGCACACAACTTTATTTAAAAGCAATCAAATGTAAAACATGTGTGTTTGTATTGTGGTGTCCGGTGCGTGTGGATGTGCGGCTCCTCCGGCGGAGCGGTTCATGTTAATAGCGGAGTCCGGGAGGGTTCACCTTCACGGCGTAGTTACGAGGGATGTGTGACTATCGTTTATCAAACAAGCAAAACCGTCTCTGCAATATATGGCCAAAGTGTATGGAGTTCACTCTTTGATATGGCTGTCTAAAAGCATACGGCTCCTTTAAATGCGTCTGCATAATTTCATTGTACGTCATTGAGCGTCTTGAGCGTCAAAAGCGAACAAAAATATTCGCAGCGAATCTTTTTGAGCGTCCAAAGCGTCTTTGCAGCGCGAGACGCTTCTGGTGTGAACGCACAGAACATTTTATTTAAAGAATTCAGGTTAGCCACCCCTATTATTTGCCAAGAACAGCAAAGGGGCGCTACATATATATATATATATACCAACCTGTATGTGATCAAGCAGTCCAGTGCCGGTAAAAACATACAACAGTTAGGATGTGTCATTTTCAGAGCCATAACAGTGCCAGGCGGTGTCATCAGCATGGTTTGGAAGTGGGGGACTTTTGCAGGGATTTTCAGTTTTGCATGTCAGGTGGTTGGACCACTGTACTTGTCACAGTGGGAGAAGCTGGGGGATGTTGAGAGCTTCTTGGGAGTGGGCCTGAACTCTTTTGGAGGACTCCAGTCTCACATATGGGGCCCAGTCGGAAAACGTCTGGCCGTGTTGAAAAGCTATCTCTTTTTTTTCTTGACAAGACTGCTTGGAATATTTGGACCTATGCCTTGCTCCATCACATTTTCACAAATACTAATGATTGAAATTACATAATTTCCTTTATTCTTCACTACTTAGATGTTTGTTTATTCACCGGGTCCCACGTTCTCACATTTTCATACAGCGCATTGCTTGTTGTTTCTCTTTTCCTTTCTAGATTTAAAAGAGCATGTTCACACAAAAATCTAACAAACAGGGGGAAAAAAGCACCAAACACAATTAGCAACAATACGTGTAGTATAGTGTTTGGTTGCTCTTTCACTCTGGGCCTCTCCCATTCTTTTATCTATTACTATGTCCCTGCCTCCCTCTTTTCGGCTCTGCCTCTCTTCACTCCAGGTTAACGATGTGATCTGCCTCAGAGTTACTTGGCAAAGCCCCGCCCCACACACACACACACACACACACACAGTGTTTGAGGCTTGGCAAACATTTAACTGAATTATAGCCAGTTCCAGATCTGAGATTACATCCTGCTGTTTCAATATTTGGGCTGTGTTCACCGCTACGGGCCGGCCAGGGCTTCCAGACACCCCGGGTTAAGTAGAACAAATATCCCGGCAACAGAGGGCGGAACAGGCCACTGGAAAGCCAATCCCCTGTGAAAGGCTTGGACTGGGAAGTGTACAGCAGGGTCAAGCACACACTGGGGTATGACTTTTACATATATCCCTGTGGTGAATGTGTCGCTGAGCCATCCTAGAGTCCAGGACATGAGAACAGGACTAACTGTCAGAGATAAAATGGATCAAGAGCTTCTTTTTTTTCATTATATGTGGCCAAAGCACAGATATCCATGGCTTATTCAAGCATTGGTGCTGAAAAGCACATACACACACAATGGATGTATTAGAAATGATGTCTGAACACATGCATACACATACGCACACACACACACACACACACACACACACTTACAGCCATGATGTAAAGACTTCTGTTAATATTTTATGTCTGTATTTTAATGAAGAGCGATGTTTAATGACGAGCATGAAAAAGCATAAAGTGAAAAGAAACATAAAATAGGAAATTGTTGTTCCCTGTGACTGTTTACACTTCCATCATCCCTACAGTTCCATAACAAATGGGGATTGAGGAATGTTTTTTTCCTGCTCCTTTAGGAAGAGCAGCATTTATTTAACATGAATTCTCCCTTCCCTTTCTCTCACAAAATCAATATTTATAATTGTACATGACCAGGACAAATGTGCCTCAATACCAGAGTTATTAAAACAGTAAAGACATCAGAGAGGTAGCTATCTGCTGGATAATGCACCTCTTCTTTACTTCTTTCGTCTCCTCTCTTTCTTTCTTTATCTTCTCCTCCACGTACGATAACCCTGATTATAAAGCACGTTTATATAGACTGTGCTTCTTCATATTGCCTGTTGGTTGTAAGTAATGACAGAAATAAAAAGGACAATGATGCATGCATTGGGTTTTCACAGTACATTTTTTTTATCAGAAGCAAACCTACAGCACAGAATGCATATCACCAAATCATTATCAAAAGTTTAGCTAAATTGGGAAATGGGTACACTATTTCCAATATTTCTAACCACCCGGAATCAATGTTTCACTCTCAAAGGGCTTCATAGGCCCACATCTAAAGCCCAACCCATACTTCAGTTTATTTTGTTTCTATCAATTCATTGAATCATTGATATCTGAGTGCATCTTGGGTATGAATTAACCACATGAAGAAGTGATGAAAATGATGGAAGTGATGATGTCCATCTCAATTATATATCTGTATAATATAGGTGAGGGTAGGAGGTAGTATTTCTACAGGTCTGCATCTATCCATAATAATATTTGTAAATAGAGCACACTTTGTTGTCTGCTGGTTTCAGATGTTGGACTTGCCAAGACACCTGTGTCTAAGAACTAGGGGTGTCCCCGACTAAGAATTTACATAGTCGAATCTGATTCGTCAAGTCTTGCCTATAGTCGACTGATCGTCGAATCATGTTTTTTTCTTTTTTTTTGCTCATTGATCCATATTCTCATTTGCGACATTGGCGGTGCACACCGCCGCTGAACGGCGCGTGTCAAAACAGTCGCCCCTATTATTTTCTATGTACACCCCCACACCGGCGCCGGCAGCGACGCGCCGCCCCGCTACACTTCACGCCACTGTCCTATTTCACAGCGTCGCCGTGTGTCAAGTGCCGCCGAAAAGGCGCTTTTTTCTTTTCTTTTGTTTTTCTTCTGCTCCGGAGACGACTATATTCCTGTTGACGCGCCGCAGCGCGCCGCTTCCTATGAGTGCTAGGGGCGGCACTTGTGTCATAGACGCGCCGCGGCGGCAGTGTTTTGCACTTGATATTTATACAAAAATAGGCTATATATCATGATTTATTGGGAGAAAGAAACTATATGTAAAATCAGACATTCAGCACCGCCTATAGCCCGATTGGAATGATCCTGTGTTTTGCCGACGATTTGACTATGAGATTGGCAGTCGAATCAGGCTCCTTCGATCGAATCGTCGAATAGTCGACTATTCGGGGTCACCCCTACTAAGAACCAGAGATACATAATCAAGACACATCTTTCAACATCACACAGCTAACAACTGTGCTGTTATAATGGTCACATAATCATGTTTTCAGCATAATAGCCCCCCAACATTGATTGTGTCCCTGAATTCAAACAGCAAACCCTACAATAATCACAAATGGATAACTCTAAATAATAATGATAATACTTTAAATACATGATTATTTTAACCACTTGCAGACCTTCATACTATGTCTAGCGGCCTACACTATCATCTCAGCCTGATCTCGTTATCACCACAGTGCTGGGAACCTGGGCTAACAGGAACCTAACAACTCCACTAACAAGGCGTCTCCATGGAGATAACTGGACATAACCTGGATGATGGCCTGATGGCCGAGGGGACAATTTTGGACCATTTCTCTTGCACGGCCTTCTTAAACGACACACACAAGCTTGCACAATGTGTCATATAGGGCAAAGTGTTCTTGTGACTGACACATACCTGACGGCTCGCTTAGGTGCACGTGCACGCACACATTTATCTCTGCACTCCTTTGACTCCAGAAGTAATGAGCATATATTTTCCAGTGCAGAGTAGACAGCCACAATTGAGACTATTTGTGCAGGCCTCCTTTACTTTATCTGTCGGCTGATATTGAGGGGTAATCTTCAACAGAACATAGAACCACATCTCTTTCATGCACTCGCACGCATCATCATTTACTTTTTTTCTGTGCACTGTAATTGTAAAAAGGTCTCATTCACATCCCCAACCCCATCCCGCACCATCACCAAAAGTTAGAATGCCAGTATATATATCTAATTATACCATGGCTCGGGTGAATACTCGATTCTGATTGGCTGGGGAGGTGTGCATTATTTTTCGATAACATGCACGGCCATGACGCAAGCAGCCTCATCACCGGTCTAAAAATGAATGTGCTAAACGAAACGTTAGTAACTGTCAACTTGGACTGGACTCGGGGGGGACTACGTTTAGAAAGCTTCCACGTTGCCATGTTGTTACTAAGGTCATCTCTATTTACTGGAGTAATAAGGTAATGTCCGCATTCCAGACGCATATGTTTCTCCGGTCATTTGCCGTTTGTTTACAGGCACACACAAAGTAGTGCAAGCTAAAAGTTGTAATTTTGAGACTTACCGCAAAATATGAATCAACATCCTTATATTTTTATTGATTCATAAGTGGCCATGGTAAGTGGGGCAAACCTTTGCAGAGGCAAACCCGTGCATTATTTTTCAATACATGCACACCTCGTCGTGGATTATCCCTTACTTAAATTGTTTTGCTTTATAAGCATTTCAGAAGTCGCTAACTTAAGAGCTTGCACATGGTTGGTTCTGCAATCTGGCAGTTCGATGATCACTATTGTAGTAGTATATGATACCTAGTAGCGATGCTAATTTTGCCTTTTTTTTCTGACATTGACACTGGTCATTAACTGTTAACCGATAATTATAAATGTAGATGCAAGTATAAAATGGAAAGTCTGTGACCAGTAAAACACTTTTTTTTTCATTGGAAAGTAGGGCTGGCCTGAATACATAATTTCAACCTTCGGGTTTCTGAAGGTATATTCGAACAGTTAATTAAAAAAGAAATTAAAAATCTACAAAAACCAATGAAATATTACAGTGCTCCTTGAAGGAAAACAATAAGACAGAATCTAGGGCGTTTTGGACCTTAATGGATATAGTCAGTTCATTTTTACCTTTAAAACTGAATTGAGAACAAAGACAATTTATTTTATGAACGACACCTGAATCTGTTAAACTCTAGCGTTATCTGAGTTTTGGCATGTGTTGACTGGCTATGTGTGAGCCTGTACACCCAGCATTATAAAATAAAACAATGATTATTACTAAGGCTTTTATTACACCCAACTAATGATATCAGCTATGAAAGCACTTGGTTACAATAAGCAGGTTAACAAGCTATCAGTTAGTTTAAAGTGCTCCCAGTGACAATACTTGGCAACATCTTGACAGCCATTCGCAAAGTGTGACCTTGTAGTGAGCAAATTACCGCAGGAAAAACAGAATCTCAGTTGAGAGTAAAAAAACCTGAAGCTGCTAAGTAGCTAAAAGCATGGATAAGGCTAAAAGACAATAACAACAGAGGGTGAGTCATCACTGACAACCTCTCTGATTAAAGGTAACGGCAATCTTAACGGCAAAGTAACATGAACAATGACGGTTCACTAAAAACTACAAGGTGAGAAGGTGGCAGGGAAGAGGGGCAAGGCTAGTTGGACTGATCTATAAAACCACCTATATTGTCTCTGAAGAGAAAAGGAAGCTGTCACCACAAGCAAATGGAAGGATTAAAAACTAAGGCATTGCCAATTGCTCTGACACTGAGACAAGCTCAGAGAAAAATCAAGACACAGTTATGCCATTATAATAGCATACTGGCAAATGTCGATCCTGTGCCCCTCATTTTCGGGGGAAAAAACAAACCAAAAAAGAAAACCTCTCACAGAGTTATCCAATACTTTGAAGAACATTTCGGTATGTAGCTGTCGCTGAGGCTTGCAAGTTAATGCTCAAAGAAAAAAAGGGATATCCAATGAAACGCTGCCTGATCCGGAACAGTATGTCAAAAACTAGATGCATTGACGTTATCTGGGCTCCCCGCTGCCAGAACAGACCAAATCGACTGGTAACAGTGACTACGAGGCCGTTTCCTCTTCGAACAAGGCCCTAATTCAGCAGCTGTACAAAGATCATGGCCACACCCCAAGCCTGCACAAGGCTAAATGACTGATTTCTCGCCACAGGAACATTGTAAAAATGTAATATGCAGTGATTCTGAGCCAGAAGAGTTGTTGTCATATCGAAATGAAACTAATATCTGATACTTATGGTTGATGCTATAGTGATGTGAAGACATACTCTTCTATTAAACCCCATTGTAATTACCGCAGTATTGTCTCGTGTCTGTGTGACGTACTGGCGTCTACAGAAAACCAGGCGTGTCCATATCAGGGAGGGGGAAGAGTGGAAGAAATTATGTTCTTAGAGACATGTTAAATTGGTTCAGGTTGTTTTCCATTATATTTTCTCGAAGATTCTCCAAGAGCATGTCTGACATGTCTGCCAACTGCTACTCCAGAGTTTTACATGCCTACAAGATAACCTTTCCGAGGTTACATATTCTATAGGAGGTTTTGAGGTGGATCAGCAAGACCCAAGATGTGACTGATTGGCCAGAACCCAACTCTTTTAAGAATTTCCAACTTGTATAAGAGGTTTATATGCAACTTCAGCACCACTGCCTCTCCCATCTCAGCACTAATCGAGGGCACAGCTAACTGTTCGTCTGGACCCCAGGGGCTGATAAGGCATTTAAGAGGCTCAAGCAACACATCACTTCAGCACCCATCCTGGTGGTACCGGATCCCGAGTTGCCATTTACATTGGAAGTCGATGCCTTGTTTGTGGGTATTGGAGCTGTCTTATCCCACTGGTCCAGTGAGAATAATAAGCTGCAGCTGAGAGAAAATATGACATAGCCAACAGAGAGCTGTTAGTGGTCAAGTTGGCACTGGAGGAGTGGAGGCATTGGCTAGAAGGAGCCAAATACCCCTTCATCATATGGACAAATCATAAGACCCTGGCCTGTATTCAGGACACCAAGAGGCTCAATTCCTGCCAGGCCTGGTGCACTCTTGGCAAGCAACTGCTTCAATTCAATACATGTTATGAATTGGATCCACCTGATTTGGATGAGACCCTAGACACCATAGAAGAACTGTGGCACCAATCCATTGGGGTATTAGTACCACTGTCAGCAGAGCACAACAGCAGATAGCCAGACCCAGATAATGCCCCCCTGGGCCATCTCTTTGTTCCTAACGCTGTTCGTTCTGATGTCGTTTTGCTGTGGGGTCCCTCATCATGGCCTACAGGGTGGCCAGGACTTATGGGGAGCTAAGTATGGACAAAGACATTCAGTATATTGTGGCAGCATATTACATATGCAAGCAGAACAAAGTCCCTAAATCTCAACCACAAGGCCACATGTTTTCCAGTTGCATGGACATTGTTCCAGACTGAGGCCCACAGTTCACCTCCCATATCTGGAAAGCATTTTGGGGATCATAGGGGCTTAAAGTCTCTCATCTGTTCTTCCACTGTGATGTCAAGGTGCTCAAAAGGTTCAACCCAGTCTCCTTCCAACTCCAGCTACCCCAGACCATGTGGGTCCAGCCCACCTTCCACATCTCCCGCCTCAAACCCCTGCTCTTCATTCCCCTCGCCACAGCCACCAGACCACCTCCGGCCCTACCAGCCTCGACCGCTTGTTGGACTCTTGTTGGGTTTAAGGTGCTCTCACTTTTTTTTTAATCAAGATAATTTTCACACCATATATCTGCCAAACAAACCATAAGCAATGAAAAATAATTATCGATTTTTTTATATTACTGAATTGGCTTGGATCGCCGCGTGGCTTGGAATTTAGGCTGGAGGGAAATCATTGAATAAAGGATTAATAATAACACCATGTATAGCCTACTTTATTTCAAATACATCAAAATCAAAAGCCATTAATTATTTCTCATGAATGACAGTAGGAATAATGGAGCTGTTTTCAGTCAACTTCAACAATACGAAAGCTTTAACGCGCTCTTCATTAATTGCACAATATCAGCCAAAAAAGATTTTGTTTTCTATTTCTTGTTATATCCTTACATGAAAAGGGATTAAAAATAAAAAGTTTTCTAAATGGCAAAACGTCATTGTCTATTTGAGAACGCAGCCAGTCATTCTCGTCAGCTTGTGCTGTGTAATACTTATACTAAGGCAAGGCAAGGCAGCTTTATTTATATAGCGCATTTCATACACAAGGCAACTCAATGCGCTTTACATAAAACAAACAGGTAACACTCCATAATAAGGGTCCTTAATAAATAGCAAACTAGTCATTAACTAACCCTTTGTTAATTGTTACTAAAATATCTATTTGCCACAAGTTAATGGTTTTTTAATCATTAATTAAATATTAGTTATTTGTGTATAATCTGTTTGTTAATGTTTTAACAAACAAAAAACAATCTATTAACAAATACTGTATTAATAGTGTTTTAATAGTTAACTAAATGTATTCTTGGCACTAATTAACAGTTATTTATTACATAATTAGAATGTTAAATGCTTATTTACAAACTATATGTTAATATAGAAGTTAATGACATATTAGTATTTAACTAATTGTTACAAAACTGTTTCTGCCTATCCCAATTGTAATTAAACTGTGTTTCTGCCCATCCCAATATGAACCACTTCTCATAGGACCCTTATAATAAAGTTGGTTACGCTTAATTAATATATTAGTAATATATAACTATCAGTGTGGGGCCCCTTATAATAAAGTTGGTTAAGAGTTATTCATATATTAGTAATATATAACTATCAGTATTGGGGACCCTTATAATAAAGTTGGTTAACCATAATTAATATATTAGTAATATATAACTATCAGTATGGGGACCCTTATAATAAAGTTGGTTAACCATAATTAATACATTAGTAATATATAACCATCAGTATTGGGGACCCTTATAATAAAGTTGGTTAACCATAATTAATATATTAGTAATATATAACTATCAGTATTGGGACCCTTATAATAAAGTTGGTTAACCATTATTAATGCATTAGTAATTTATAACTATCAGTATGGGGGGACCCTTATAATAAAGTTGGAACAGTAATCATTAATTATTTACAAATATTTCTTATAACATGTATTGAAGATAGAAAATATTTTACACTGGGTCTCTCACACTGGAAATGAATGATCTCAGCACACACTGTTGGGAAGGGGGATGAACACACTTTATTTATAAAGTTAAAGAACTCTCCAATAGCTTTTTATTTTCTGGAAAGCTGACCACTAAAGGTAACACTGTTGGAAAGGGGGATGAACACACTTTATTTATAAACACTCCAATAGCTTTTTATTTTATTTTTATTTTACAACTGACACCTTAAGGTTAAGCTGATGGCCTCCTGGAACACCGACCACTTAAACAGAATGTATGAAAATGAAAAACAGGCAATATTTCTACATTCTGTTGTACAACACTTGAAGCAAAACAAACAAAAAACCCCCCACAAACTGAGGTAGAAAAAACAAAACAAAAAAAACCAATTATGCTCTCTTTCCATATGGAATTAATTTGCATTGACTTTTTAAGTCTCCCACTTTTGACTGAATCTGGGCATCACCTTTGATGTAGTTTTGGCAAACAACTGCCACATCTTTCAGCTTTGCTTGTTTGGCTTGATCAAGGAGCTTTGTGAATGGGGCCCCACACTGATAGTTATATATTACTAATATATTAATTAAGCGTAACCAACTTTATTATAAGGGTCCTATGAGAAGTGGTTCATATTGGGATGGGCAGAAACACAGTTTAATTACAATTGGGATAGGCAGAAACAGTTTTGTAACAATTAGTTAAATACTAATATGTCATTAACTTCTATATTAACATATAGTTTGTAAATAAGCATTTAACATTCTAATTATGTAATAAATAACTGTTAATTAGTGCCAAGAATACATTTAGTTAACTATTAAAACACTATTAATACAGTATTTGTTAATAGATTGTTTTTTGTTTGTTAAAACATTAACAAACAGATTATACACAAATAACTAATATTTAATTAATGATTAAAAAACCATTAACTTGTGGCAAATAGATATTTTAGTAACAATTAACAAAGGGTTAGTTAATGACTAGTTTGCTATTTATTAAGGACCCTTATTATGGAGTGTTACCGCAAATGAAAGACTATAATTTAAAGTGCTTTGAACAAGCTCAATCATAAGCACAGGAGAAGAGAAGTGTTTTTAACCTGGATTTAAAAATGTTCACAGTTTGGGCTGATTTCAGTTCAGCTGGTAGTTTGTTCCAGTTTTGTGCAGCATAACAGCTAAAAGCTGCTTCACCATGTTTAGTTTGAACTCTGGGCTCCACTATCTGACCTGAGTCAGTAGATCTCAGAGCCCTACTGGGTTTGTATTCTACTAAGATGTCATTCATGTACCGTATTAATAATAATAATAATAATAATAATAATAATAATAATAATACATTGCATTTATATAGCGCTTTTCAAGAACCCAAAGCGCTTGACATAGTGTGTGTGTGTGGGGGGGAGATATGACACCTCATCCGCTACCAGAGTGTAGCACCCACTTGGGTGATGCATGGCAGCCAGTATGCACCAGAACGCTCACCACACACTGGCACAGCGGAGAGGTGAGGAGTGAAACTGACCAATTAGAGACCAGGGGATGATTAGGTGGCCATGATGGTACAAGAGCCGGGTTGGGAATTTGGCCGGGACACCGGGGTTAGCACCCCTACTCTTGCAATGAGCGCCACGGGATCTTTAGTGACCACAGGGAGTCAGGACCTCGGTTTAACGTCTCATCCGAAAGACGGTGCTCTAGACGGGACGGAGTCCCCGTCTCCATCCCGGGGCATTGGGGATCTTACAGAGGCCAGAGGGATGAGCACCCCCAACTGGCCCTCCAACACCACTGCCAGCACCACCTCGTCCCCCATCCAGAGATGGACCAGACCAGCCCCCGCTTAGCTTCCAAAGAAACCAGCAGTGCAAGGCAGGTAGCCATGGTGCTGGCTGGTATTCTGGACCTAAACCATTCAGTGATTTGTAGACCAGTAGCAGAACTTTAAAATCTATTCTATAGCTGACTGGGAGCCAGTGTAAATACTTTAGAACTGGAGTAATGTGCTCTGATCTCTTTGTTCTGGTTAAAACTCGAGCTGCAGCATTCTGAATGAGCTGCAGCTGTTTAATGCTTTTTTGTGGGAGTCCAGTCAGAAGACCGTTGCAGTAGTCGAGTCTACTGGAGATGAAATGAGCAGAGATTCTGTTTGTTGAATGGTTTTAATTTCCTGAGCTGTAACAAAGGTTGTCTTTTAGACTCCTAGATGAGGAGGAATCAGGTGTCGTTGTTGCGGTAAGCATACTGACTCATTTCCGGTCTACTTCCTGCTCTGTGTACACTGTTTGGTGTTGTAGCTGTCGGTGAATGCTAAATATACATTTGTTTTACTCATTACAGCGGTTATTTACCCGCTTAAACATTTAAACGTAGACTAGTTCCACCGGATCACTCGGAGCTACTTCTTTCTTTTAGCGACTTTTCGCTATTTTAAAGTCTTCACACGCTAGTTACATTAAGCATTAGCAGTTAGCGATGGCTTCTCCCTCTACCTCTGCTCCTCTTTCCTGCTCAGTGTGCCAAATGTTCAGTTATTCCTCCACCTCTTTTAGTGATAATGGTACCTGTATTAAATGTAGTTTATTTACTGCGCTGGAGGTGAGGATTAGTGACTTAGAGGCACGGTACCGCACCACACCGTCTCCGGTAGTCTGTGCGGGCCGGCCGGATGTAGCCCTAGTTAGCCGTCCCCCGGTAGACCCCGAGCAGCCGGGAAGCCACGGAGAGTGGGTGACTGTTCGGGGGAAGCGTAGCGGCAAACTACTGAAGCCCACGGCTCACCACCAGCCCATTCACGTTTCTAATACGTTTTCCCCACTCAGCGACACACAGAGGAACAGACTCTGGTTATTGGCTCTTCTATAGTCAGAAACGTGAAGTTAGCGAAGCCAGCGGCCATAGTTAAATGTATCCCTGGGGCCAGAGCGGGCGACGTTGAATCCTATTTAAAACTGCTGGCGAAAGACAAACGTAAATATCATAAGATTGTTATTCACGTCGGCGGTAATGACACCCGATTACGCCAATCGGAGGTCACTAAAATTAATGTGGAGTCGGTGTGTAGATACGCCAAAACAATGTCGGACACCGTAGTTTTCTCTGGACCCCTGCCCAATGTGACCAGTGACGTCATGTATAGCCGCATGGCATGTATAGCCGCAAAACTAAATTATAATTCATTTGAAAGCATTGTTCTTAGTCTTTCTCACCCAAACTGGAAAACACTGCAGCCAGTCCTATTTGTTATAGTGTACCGCGCTCCTGGACCGTACTCTGATTTTATATCTGAATTCTCAGAGTTTCTATCAAGTTTAGTTCTTAAATCAGATAAAGTCATTATTGTAGGTGATTTTAATGTCCATGTGGATGTTACAAATGCCTTAGTAACGCATTTACCTCATTAATAGACTCAATTGGCTTCTGTCAGAGTGTAAATAAACCAACCCATTGTTTTAATCACACTCTTGACCTTATTCTATCATATGGCATGGATATTGAACATTTAATAGTTTTTCCACATAATCCTCTCCTATCTGACCATTATTTAATAACTTTTGAATTTCTATTATTAGACTATAAGCCATTAAGCAAAACTTCCTACAGCAGATGTCTATCTGACAGTGCTGTAGCTAAGTTTAAGGAGGAGATTCCATCAGTGTTTAATTCAATGCCATATCTGAATATAACAGAGTCCTATATTAACTTTAGTCACTCCCAAATTGATAATCTTGTTAATAGTGCTGCAGGATCTCTACAATCAACATTAGATTCTATCGCTCCTCGAAAACAGAAAATAATAAAACATAGGAAACTAGCACCATGGTACAACCAACAAACTCGTCAATTAAAACAAGAAACAAGGAAATCAGAAAGGAAATGGCGTGCTTCCAATTTATTAGAAAATCGCTTAATTTGGCAAAATAATCTTAAAAATTATAGAAAGGCCCTCCGTAATGCCAGAGGAGCCTTTTACTCAGCACTAATAGAAGAAAATAAGAACAACCCTAGGTTCCTCTTCAGCACTGTAGCCAGGATGACAGAGAGTCACAGCTCTATTGAGCCATGTATCCCCATCAACTTAAGTAGCAATGACTTCATGAACTTCTTTTATAATAAAATTATTACTATTAGAGAGAAAATTAGTCACCAAATGCCCTCAATAGGTATCGCAGGCTCTCCAACATCAGACACTTTGACTGGTGCAACCTTAGATGTGTATTTGGAGTGTTTCTCTGCTGTCAGTCTTCATCAGTTAACTTCTATAATTTCTTCATCGAAGTCATCAACCTGTCTGTTAGACCCCATCCCAACTAGGCTGCTTAAAGAAATTGTACCCTTAATTGGCACTTCTTTACTGGAAATGATTAATCTTTCTTTATTATCAGGATATGTATGTATATATGTAATTAAACCCCTTCTTAAAAAGCCCACTCTTGACCCAGGGGTTTTAGCCAACTATAGACCGATTTCTAATCTCCCCTTTCTGTCTAAGATTCTGGAGAAAGTAGTCGCCAAACAATTGTGTGACTTTCTACATAACAATAGTTTACTTGAGGATTTCCAGTCAGGATTTAGAGTTCATCATAGCACAGAGACAGCTCTGGTTAAAGTTAATAATGACCTTTTGATTGCTTCTGACAATGGACTTGTCTCTGTACTTGTATTATTAGATCTTAGTGCTGCATTTGACACCATTGATCATAATATTCTTTTACAGAGACTTGAGCATCAAATTGGCATTAAAGGAACCGCACTAAGCTGGTTTAGGTCCTATTTATCAGATCGTTCACAGTTTGTACATGTGAATGATGAATCTTCAATAAATACTACAGTTAGTCATGGAGTTCCACAAGGTTCTGTACTTGGACCAATACTATTTACTTTATATATGCTCCCTTTAGGCAATATTATTAGAAATCACTCCATTACCTTTCATTGTTATGCAGATGATACACAGTTATATCTATCGATCAAACCCAATGAAATTAATCAATTATCTAAATTACAAACATGTCTTAAAGACATAAAATCCTGGATGAGCTGCAATTTTCTGATGTTAAACTCAGAGAAAACCGAAATTCTTGTACTTGGCCCCAAAAACCTTAGAGACTCAATGTCTACAGATATAGCTACTCTAGATGGCATTACATTGGCCTCTAGCACCACTGTCAGGAATCTTGGAGTTATCTTTGATCAGGATCTGTCATTTAATTCCCACATAAGCAGACCTCTAGGACTGCCTTTTTTCATTTACGTAATATTACAAAAATCAGACGCATCCTATCAAAGACAGATGCAGAAAAACTAATCCATGCATTTGTTACCTCAAGGCTGGATTACTGCAACTCTTTATTATCAGGTTGTCCTAATAAATCCATTAAGATGCTCCAATTAATTCAAAACGCTGCAGCACGAGTACTGACAGGAACTAGGAAAAGAGATCACATCTCTCCTGTACTAGCTTCTCTGCATTGGCTCCCTGTAAAATTTAGAATAGAATTTAAAATCCTCCTCCTCACCTATAAAGCTCTTCATGGGCAGGCCACTTCATATCTCAAAGAGCTCATAGTACCCTACTACCCCACTAGAACACTGCGTTCTCTGAATGCAGGGCTACTGGTGGTTCCTATAGTTTCTAAAAGTAGAACAGGAGCCAGAGCCTTCAGTTACCAAGCTCCTCTTCAGTGGAACCAGCTTCCAGTTGTGGTTCGGGAGGCAGACACCCTCTCCACATTTAAGAGTAGGCTTAAGACGTTCCTCTTTGATAAAGCTTATAGTTAGGGCTGGATCAGGTGAGTCCTGAACCATCCCTTAGTTATGCTGCTATAGGCCTAGACTATCGGGGGATTTCCCATGGTGCACTGAGTCTCTCTCTCTCTCTCTCTCTCTCTCTCTGTGCACACATTCATGTCCCATTAATGCATGTTACTAAAACACTTCTTCCCCGGAGTTCTTGTGTTTTCTCGTCTCGCAGGTTCTCATGGATCCTGGCGGAGCCTCCATGGTCCTGCTTGACTGCCATTGCTAATATCAGTTACCAGTTATATACAGTTACTGTTGTTGCTGCTTGCTGTCCCCCATCATTGCTGCTGTCGTCATCATCATCATGTTCATTAGTGTATTGATGTAGTTTCTCTCTCTCTCTCTCTCTCTCTCACCCCAACTGGTCAAGGCAGATGACCACCCACCTAGAGCCGAAGGGTTTGTCCAAGGTTTCTGCCTTTCAACAGGCAGTTTTTCCTTGCCCCCGTCGCCAAGTGCTTGCTCATGGTGGTACTGTTGGGTCTCTGTAAATGTTATTAGGAGTTCGGTCTAGACCTGCTCCATTTGAAAAGTGCCCTGAGATAACTTCTGTTATGAATTGGCGCTATACAAATAAAATTGAATTGAATTGAATTGAAAGCATGAATCAACTTCTCCTGGTCTGTTTGAGACATAAAACCCTTCACTCTGGATATGTTCTTAAGCTGATAGAAGGCTGTTTTGGTGATGGATTTGATATGACTGCTGAAGGTCAAATCTGAGTCTATCAGCACGCCAAGGTTTCTGATTTGGTCCCTAGTTTTTAGAGAGAGTGACTCGAGATGTTTACTGACGGCAATCCTCTTCTCTTTATTGCCAAAAACAATTACCTCAGTTTTGTCCTGATTTAATTGAAGGAAATTTTGGTTCATCCAATTTGTTACTTGCTCTAAACAGTGACACAATGACTGTATTGGACTGTAGTCATCTGAGGACAATGCTATGTATATCTGCGTGTCATCTGCATAACTGTGATAGTCTACATTAGAGTTCTGCAGAACTTGACCCAAAGGCAGCATATATAGACTGAACAGAAGGGGTCCAAGAACTGACCCCTGAGGAACTCCACATGTCATAGCCATTCGATTGGATTCATAACTTCCAATGGTCACAAAATAACTCCGCTCTTCCAAGTAGGACCTGAACCATTCAAGGACTGTTCCGCTGAGTCCTGCCCAAGTTTCCAACCTGTAAAAATATACTGTGATCCACAGTGTCAAATGCAGCACTGAGATCCAACAGGACCAGAACTGACACCTTGCCTGAGTCAGTGTTTAACCTAATATCATTTAACACTCTAATAAGAGCTGTTTCTGTACTGTGGTGAGGTTGGAACCCTGATTGAAATTTGTCAAAAAGGCCACTGGAATTCAAGAAATTGCTGAGTTGATTAAAAACCACTTTCTCAACGATCTTGGCTATAAAAGGAAGATTTGAGATAGGTCTGTAGTTGGTTGGAAGCATCCAGCGTTCTCTTTTTTAAGAGTGGCTTAATGGCAGCTACTTTTAGGGATTTAGGAAACGTGCCCGATTGAAGTGAGCTATTTAGTATTTGTCGCAAATCTATTTAGACAGAGTTCACAATAGTTTTTAAAAAGTCTGATGGCATTGTGTCAAGACAGCATGTTGATGGTTTTAGATGCTGAACTGTTTCCTCTATGGTTTTTTGGTCAACTGTATTAAATTCTGACATTGCAGTTGAGTTATTCCTGGGAGGTCTTAGGGATTGCGTTATTTTATTGTTTTGTTGATTTGTGTTAATATTTAACCTTATGGACTGAATTTTTTCACTGAAAAAGCAAGCAAATTCATTGCATTTTGCTGTGGAAAGGGGTTCTGGAGCTATCTGTTTAGGGGGGTTTGTCAGCTTATCAACCATAGCAAATAGAGCGCGAGTGTTGTTGATGTTCTTATTAATAATTTCAGAAAAGTGTCGCTGTCTAGCCTTGACTAACTCATAGTTAAAATTACAAAAACTTATTTTGTAGAGGTCATGGTGAATTTGAAGTTTAGTTTTTTCTCCACTTACACTCTGCTTTCCTGCATTCTGTTTTTAAAGCCTTTACCATCATAGTGTTCCTCCATGGTGTTTTCTTTCTGATCAAGGTCGTCTAAGTTATATATAATATAGGTGCAACAGCATCCATGACATTTGAGATTTTCCAGTTAAATTTATCTAGGAGTTCATCAACTGACTCTGCACTCACAGTTGGTGACATAGCTATAGCCTCCATAAACTTTGCACTGGTATTCTCATTTATGTACCTTCTCTTAACAGACACAGAGGTTAACTGAACATTTGGAATGATCTGTAAGTCAAAGAACACACAGAAATGATCAGAAAGAGCCAAGTCCTTAACATCAACAGAAGAAATGTTAACACCTTTAGAGATAACCAGATCCAGAGTGTGGCCTCGAGTGTGTGTGGGCCCTTTCACATGTTGCAAGGTGCCAAAAGTGTCAAGTAGAGCAGAGAGTTCTTTGGCATTACTGTCCATGTTATTGTCTACGTGAATGTTAAAATCCCCTGTTATGATAAAAAAGTTGTAATCAGTGCAGATAACTGACAGCAGTTCAGCAAACTCATCAATGAATTTTGAGTATCTTGGAGGTCTATAAATGATTAAAAAAATAACTTTTGGATCACCTTTTAGTAAAAAACAGAGATATTCAAAAGAGCTAAAATCACCTAACGTAATTTCCTTGCACTGAAATTGTTACGCCACGTCCTGCTACACGGTCCAACAACCCCATCTAGTGGCAGCTTGTCGCCACTCATCATCATTCCCCCAACACCCCTGTTGGCAATTGGCAATCACCATTCCCTATTTAAGCCAGGGTTCTCCAGCCAGCCGATGCCGGTTCGTGCTCTTGTCTGCCAAACCTCTTACCAGTGATTCAGTACCCGTCTGTTACCGAACCCCGCCTGCCTGACTACCCGTCTGTTGCCGAACCCTGCCTGCCTGCCTACCCGCCTGTTGCCGAACCCTGCCTGCCGGACTACCCGCCTGTTGCTGAACCCTGTTGCCGAACCCTGCCTGCCTGACTACCCGCCAGTTGCTGAACCCTGTTGCCGAACCCCGCCTGCCTGACTACCCGCCTGTTGCTGAACCCTGCTGCCGAACCCTGCCTGCCTGCCTGACTACCCGCCTGTTGCTGAACCCTGTTGCCGAACCCTGCCTGCCTGACTACCCGCCTGTTGCTGAACCCTGTTGCCGAACCCCGCCTGCCTGACTACCCACCTGTTGCTGAACCCTGTTGCCTGTCCGACTGCCCGCCTGTTGCCGACCCCTCGCCTGTCCGACTGCCCGCCTGTTGCCGACCCCTCGCCTGTCTGACTACCTGCCTGTTGCCGAACCCTCACCTGCCCGACTACCGTTTGCCTAGCCTGGCTTGTTTCTAGTCTCCCGGTTGTCTAAATAAATCCCCTGTCTTTTCATCCTGTCTCCGCCTCCCTGTGTTCAGTGTTTGGGTCCACTCGTCCTGTACCATAACAGTACGAACCGGCCAAACATGGACCCAGCTGACACAGAGGCTGTCCGCCGGGCGATCTCCTACCGACAGGCTCAACTGGGTCCTTAAAAACTCTGTGGCAAGTCATGACAGAGCCAAGACAAGGACCCAGCCGACACATTTTTTGCCATGCTCCCGTTTACCTATCTGGATTTGGAGGGAGGATCCAGCCTTTGCCAAACAGCTTGCAACTGTTCGCTGGAACTCCATCAGCCCGGTGAGACCCCAGTCATCCGCTCTGCCTGAAGCTCCTTCTCCTGCTGTTCCTGGGTCTCCCGGAATTCAGCCCTGTCCTTCACCTAAGCCCGAGTCTTTGCCCAAGCCCACACCCGTGTCTTCGCCCAAGCCCAAGCCCACACCCGAGTCTTCCCCCTGGTGGGTGGCAGCAGACCACCTCAGTTCTTCGCCTTACCGGCCCTCTTCCCCCTGGTGGGTGGCAGCAGACCACCACAGTTCTTCGCCTTACCGGCCCTCTTCCCCCTGGTGGGTGCTGCCAAGCCAAGATGCCGCAGAGGCTGGTCCTGCCTCTGGGTTTCCTGTCGATGTTCCTGTCTTGTGCCCAGTTCCCCTTCAAGCCTCGTCTCCTCCAGCCCTTGCTCCTCTGCTGTATCCGAGTCCCGTCGTCCATGCTCCAGTGCCAGCTCCCCAGCGACCTCCTGCTCCAGTGCCGGCTCCACGGCGTTCACTGGCTCCAGCACTGATGTCGACTCTGGTCCCGGCCCCACAATCGAGACCAGTTCCGGCTCCTCGTCGCACTCTAGCTCCAAAGGCCATCTCGCTGGAGTCTGACTCTACTCCTGAACCCAGCAGCATTCCGGGTCCCAGCCCCGGTCTCCAGAGTAGCGTTCCGGGTCCCAGCCCCGGTCTCCAGAGTAGCGTTCCGGGTCCCAGCCCCGGTCTCCAGAGTAGCGTTCCGGGTCCCAGCCCCGGTCCCCAGAATAGCGTTCCGGGTCCCAGCCCCGGTCCCCAAAGTAGCGTTCCGGGTCCCAGCCCCGGTCCCCAGAGTAGCGTTCCGGTCCCAGCCCCGGTCCCCAGAGTAGCGTTCCGGCTCCCAGCCCCGGTCTCCAGAGCAGCGTTCCGGGTCCCAGCCCCGGTCTCCAGAGCAGCATTCCGTGTCCCAGCACTGGAGTCCCCAGTGCACCCGAGCCAGGAGCCAACGCTCCCGGGCTCGGTTCCCCAGCTGGAGTCCCCAGTGCACCCAAGTCTGACTCTAGCACACCCCAGCCCAGCAGCACAAGACCCAACCCTCCCGAGCTGCCCAGCCGGCATCCTGGCCGTCCGCCCAAGCTGCCCCGCCAGTCCAGCCATCATCCAGGTCATCCTCCCGAGCAGGTCATCCAGGTCATCCTCCCGAGCAGGTCATCCGTTCCAGCCATCATCCAGGTCGTCCTCCCGAGCTGCCCAGCCGATGGGGGCGTCACCCACCCCGCCCGCCCGAGTTGCCCTACTAGAGGGTTCCCGCCTCCAGGCCCCCTCCACCCATCCCGGTCACGGACAACCACCCGTCCGTTGTTGAGCGTCCGCCGAGAGGCGTCCGTAGAGGGGGGGGGTACTGTTACGCCACGTCCTGCTACACGGTCCAACAACCCCATCTAGTGGCAGCTTGTCGCCACTCATCATTCCCCCAACACACCTGTTGGCAATTGGCAATCACCATTCCCTATTTAAGCCAGGGTTCTCCCGCCAGCCGATGCCGGTTCGTGCTCTTGTCTACCAAACCTCTTACCAGTGATTCGGTACCCGTCTGTTACCGAACCCCGCCTGCCTGACTACCCGTCTGTTGCCGAACCCTGCCTGCCTGCCTGACTACCCACCTGTTGCCGAACCTGCCTGATTACCCGTCTGTTGCCGAACCCTGCCTGCCTGACTACCTGCCTGTTGCTGAACCCTGTTGCCGAACCCTGCCTGCCTGCCTGACTACCTGCCTGTTGCCGAACCCCACCTGCCTGACTACCCGCCTGTTGCCGAACCCTACCTGCCGGACTACCCGCCTGTTGCCGAACCCTGTTGCCGAACCCCGCCTGCCTGACTACCCGCCTGTTGCCGAACCCTGCCTGCCAGACTACCCGCCTGTTGCTGAACCCTGCCTGCCTGACTACCCGCCAGTTGCTGAACCCTGTTGCCGAACCCCGCCTGCCTGACTACCCGCCTGTTGCTGAACCCTGTTGCCGAACCCTACCTGCCTGCCTGACTACCCGCCTGTTGCCGAACCCTGTTGCCGAACCCCGCCTGCCTGACTACCCGCCTGTTGCCGAACCCTGCCTGCCGGACTACCCGCCTGTTGCAGAACCCTGCCTGACTACCTGCCTGTTGCTGAACCCTGTTGCCGAACTCTGCCTGCCTGCCTGAAAATGGGATTTGGGCGTGGTGTGAGTTGGAAATCCAGAAAATGGGGGAATGGGGAATCCGGACTGCGTGGAGAGAATGAAAGGCTGGATGGGGTCCCGGTGGGTGAAAGTTGGGAGTCTCCTGGTGGGGCTGGGGGAGACTCCACTTGTTGGGCTGTTGGGGCTGGGGGAGACTCCTCCTGTTGGGTTGTTGGGGCTGGGGGAGACTCCTCGTGTTGGGGTAAGGATGATGACGTTAAAGCCTCTCTCTTGGTGTGCTGTCCTTCATGGTCAATCCTTATCTCAGGCGGTAGCAATTAACAGCTGTACTCCTGACTTGTTAAGGCAAAATCCATCTGCCTCAAAGAGGTGTCTGCATTCCCAAAAAATGTTGAAATTGAAGAGCTCTTTTCCAAAACGCATTAAATCCATTTTGAGAGTTTTCAGGAAAACACATTCTTTTACCTAGACCCACACATGTTTTGGTTAGAAACGGCATCTTGCAGTACATTTTAAACAAGGAAATATAGTGATTTGGTATGAAATGTTGATGGAGCAGTGAATAGGTTCAGTGCACAGCAAAATGGCATAATAAACTCATTTTTTTAAATTTGGTGTTTAATGCGTTTTGGAAAAGAGCTCTTCAATTGTCAATAAATTTCACTGATTGAGCAGCACACGCATCTTTGAGCCATCTGTTTAGCATCAACAGCCTGCTGAATCTCTCGTCTCCTCGCCGAACTGTTGGTAGAGGTCCACTGATAAACACCTCAGTATTCAGACATCGAACTTTGTTCAGCAGATCATTAAAATCCCGTTTCAATACCTCTGATTGTTGCTTGACAACATCAAGTGCTCCTGTGTGAATGACAAGAGATTTCACTTTCGGATGCTCAGCAGTGATTTCCAGAATTTTCTCTGAGATATCAGACACCATATCATTGGTAAAACAAAGTACTTTGGTGTTTTTGCTGAAAAAGTGTTTTGTCTTATTCACAGCTCTGTCACCCACTATCAGCGTTTGAGGCCCAGTGGTTAGCTCTTTCTGCAGCCTTTTAGTATATGATTTAGCCTCATACCTTTCTCCGGTGCTGGAAGATGACCTCTCTTTTGGGGAGTTAGGGTCTTGTAAAAGTGGAGCAAATCTGTTCTCTAGTAGAATCCCTGTGTCTTTGGTCGGTTTGCTCTTACTTTTTGTTTTAGCCACATTCCACGGCTGTTTTCTGCTTGGTACTGGGGTTGAAGAGACCCTCCTGTGTGACGGCAGTGCAGGCCACTCAGTATCATCACAAGTCTCCAGGTGCTGGGTTCTGCCTGTTAACCGTCTTCCCATATCTGAGGGAAGTGATTTATCTTTACATGAATTATGCTTTGGATTTGCACAAAGCATTTGTCTGTTAGCCTGCTCCTTTCCACTGATTTGGGTCATCGGTAGAGTGGTTTCATTCCCATATTGACCATTTACCTCCACGTTGACTTCGAGTCGCAGAATTTTTGTCTCCAGTACTGCTATCTTCTGGAGAAGTTTGTAGTAGTCATCTGTGGAAAAGGGAGGCATCTTGTTGCTAATTAGCTTAGCTTAGCTGAGCTCCACAAACCCAGTCAGTATAGTGCAGGCTTATGCTGCTGATAGGCCACACTCACAAAGTAAAAAGTGTTTAAATAATAGTGGTAGCCTTCAGATACTTTCATAAATTAAGCTCCCAGTGATTTAGAAGTATCCAGGACCCGCTTTCCATACATTTTGTATAAACCAGGATAAACCAGCTATCGACACACACTCGGGAGAGCTACTACTGTCATGGCAGCTTGTAACATCGGCTCGGCTCTGAACATCACTGCCATGTCCAATAAAAGCATTATATAACCAACATCTACCCATGTCCTGTGTCGGAGGGCCCCAGGAAAAGCCACTTATGTGGCAGAGCTAAACTGCCACACTGGCGCCCAATGTGGGGCTCCTTTGACCGGGAAGGGACACAGAAGGGCTGCCCAAACCGCTCTGGAGCCACCAGCTGCGGTCGCGGACAGCCAGCTCAACGCCAGCCCTCCTGAAACGGCAGTGACGGCCAGCGGAGGAGCAGGGAGGCAGCACAGCAACCACCATGGGTAACCGTCTGAGGCTAGCCTCCCCCGGATCCAGCCTGGAGCAGCCCAGGTCCAGCCGCACCTCTGCCAGGGGAACCAGGAGTCCAAGGCCCCATGCTCCAGGAGGAGATGACGGATCATGCACCATTGACCTAGTGGAGGGGGGGACTTACTGAGGGCTGTTCCAGGCCCTATGAGGAGCTACCTCCGCGGCCCAGCTGTCGGGCCTACTTCTGAGCCCATCCAGCCAGCCCCTGCAACCAGCCAGCCCAGGGACACCTCCGCCAGCTGAGGCAGCAGCCCCAGGCCTCCAGTCTCCAGGATGGAGGGGGAGGGTTGGGTTGGCGTGTGACACTGGGGTGGTGTAGGGGTAGTGGGGTTTGGGGGGTTGTTTTTATGTTTATTTTAGGTATGGCAACCCTGTAAAGAGTCCAGCTTTTGTGTAAGTATGGTAACCCTGTTGAGAGTCCAGTTTGTAGTTTTTGTTTGCTTGGATGGGGGGGGGGGGGGGGGGGTAGGCTGAGGCTGGGGACTCTCCCCAGCCTCAATTTTGTGTTGGGGGGGGGGGGGGGTATGTGGAGGGTGTATGTGGAGTGTGTTGTTGATAGCTGGTTTACACACACACACACAGGTGTTCTTTTTGTTCGAATGAAACACATCCAAGAAACGCAAATTTATCAGGAAATGGTTCCTAGCTCTGTTGTGCTTCCATTAGTAGTGTTTGATAAGGTGGCAGGGAAGAGAGGCCAGACTAGTTGGGGCTGATATAAAACCATATATGTCTCTGAAGAGAAAAGGAAACTGTCACCACAAGCAAATGAAAGGATTCAAAACTATGACATTGCCAATTGCTCATTAACAAGCTTCAAGAAAAATCAAGCTGCAGTCAAGCCAGCATTAACAAAACTATTTTAGAAACATATTTAAGAAAACCTGGCAAATAAATAGAACAATTTGCTTCTGTTATTCCATTTTTTTTTCACTGAGCGTTGGCCAAAGTGTGCATATTGATGCAACATCAGTGGTGGGCCTTATCCCAGACATTTGTCACGCCTTGACTCAGGGACAGGAACTCAGAAGCAAAACTCAGAAGACGGTAGTGTGTTTTAACACAAAAACGTTTTACTCAAAAAAGGGCAACAAAAGACACTCTCATGGAGGATTCAAAAACTATAACAAAAGGCGCTCACTAAGGTTACAAAAACACAATTAAATAAGGTACGTATCTGGACACAAAAACTAGTAAATCCTGGCGCTTGGCAGTACACATGGGACGCAAGACAAACTGACATGAGACAAAGGGAAACAAGGGCTATTTATACATGAGGGAGGGGAACACAGGTGAGACAAATCAGGAACCGAGGAGGCAATCACACAAGGGAAGGAAGTCAAGTGCCTGAAACGAGAGGGAAAAGGGAACTACAAAATAAAACAGGAAGTGAACGACAAGACTAGATGTAACAGAGTTAAAAGTCTGCTATTTTAACATATTTTAGGATCGGATTCCCAGCCAAACCATCACAGGCAAAACGACACAATTCTTATAAAAATAATCTTTTATTGCTAAAACACAAGCTTGGAAGGTCACTTGCTTCTTAAAAGACAGTTATGTAAAAGCAAAGTCTTCCCGATTCTTCAATAGTCTATACCAAGGGGGAAATACCAAGTTCCATCCAGTCTCGAGTTGGCTCCTTGCTTTCCCTTTGTGACCGCAAAGGGAATGTGTTCCGGGCCTTACGAGTCGTTCAATAATTATTCCAATCCGGAAGTCCAGCGCCAGGGATTCCGTGGGGCCGCTTCACCGGTGATCTTAGAGAGACAGGAGGAAAAAAATCAAAAACGGGCATCAACAGCTTCTCGTGTCTGAACATAAAAAGCACACACACCAATAAAGGAAAAGACCACTTTCCTTTAGTTGGAGTGTTGCGAGCGTTGACACTGCAGAGTCTGGGAGACGAAATCACCGAGACCACGGGAGATCCAGCCAGCAGTAACACTGGGGGAAAAGAAGAGGCGATCCAGTCCGCAACAGCGAGCAGTACGTTCCTCCAACCAGAGAGTTCCTTGAATAGAGATTCCTCGAATAGAGCTTCTTTTCAAAACTGAGCTTCCTTTCAAAACTGAGCTTCCTTTCCAGCCAACGCTTCCTTTCCATATGGAGCTTCCTTACACCCAAGAGTTCTCCTCGAACAGAGCTTCTCCTCGTCTTTTAAAAAGGAGGATCTGCTCAACTAGCGAATCAGATTGCTGATTATGATGAGGTTCAGGTGTGTCAATTAGTGGCATGGTGTATGCAGTTCATGGAGAGGTAACCAAAATGATAAAAGTCCAACACAACAATATAAAACCACAGCAATCAATTGGTAAAGAAAAACACAGCAAGCAATAGTATTAAAAAGGGAAAATCACAGCAATCAACCATAATTAAAATGCATAAAATAAAGTTCACCATCATCCATACTGCTCATTTTCATTATGTTACACTCCTCCCCCCTTTAACAATTGTCGTCCCGACAGTCTTAATGGCCATACCTGTCTAGAGCCTTAGCATAGCCTGTACCTGCCCACTCCAATCCAAAAAACTCATTCTACTTGAGTCACCATTACATTTTGGGATCCATGAACCAAGGCATCATCATTGCATTAATCACCCATAAACCAAGGCATCATCATTGCATTAATCACAGGGTGGTTAAGGTGAACATTTTCGTCTGCCATTTTGCACTGTGTGGAATGGAAAGGGAATCCTTCCGACAACGCCACTTTTGTACCAGAGTTAAAAGTCTGCTATTTTAACATATTTTAGGATCGGATTCCCAGCCAAACCATCACAGGCAAAACGACAATTCTTATAAAAATAATCTTTTATTGCTAAAACACAAGCTTGGAAGGTCACTTGCTTCTTAAAAGACAGTTATGTAAAAGCAAAGTCTTCCCGATTCTTCAATAGTCTATACCAAGGGGGAAATACCAAGTTCCATCCAGTCTCGAGTTGGCTCCTTGCTTTCCCTTTGTGACCGCAAAGGGAATGTGTTCCGGGCCTTACGAGTCGTTCAATAATTATTCCAATCCGGAAGTCCAGCGCCAGGGATTCCGTGGGGCCGCTTCACCGGTGATCTTAGAGAGACAGGAGGAAAAATCTATGCGTGCCTTGCAGCGTGGTAAATTCAAACAATCTCCGATGTAGCGTGACCACTTTCCTTTACGTGATCTTATGCAAGCCCATCAACAGTACAGTCGTCCTCTCGCTCCGCCGTCGCCCTCCCGATCTGCCACCTCGACAAATCAAAAACGGGTATCAACAGCTTCTCGTGTCTGAACATAAAAAGCACACACACCAATAAAGGAAAAGACCACTTTCCTTTAGTTGGAGTGTTGCGAGCGTTGACACTGCAGAGTCTGGGAGACGAAATCACCGAGACCACGGGAGATCCAGCCAGCAGTAACACTGGGGGAAGAGAAGAGGCGATCCAGTCCGCGACAGCGAGCAGTACGTTCCTCCGACCAGAGAGTTCCTTGAATAGAGATTCCTCAAATAGAGCTTCTTTTCAAAACTGAGCTTCCTTTCCAGCCAACGCTTCCTTTCCACATGGAGCTTCCTTACACCCAAGAGTTCTCCTCAAACAGAGCTTCTCGTCTTTTAAAAGGAGGATCTGCTCAACTAGCGAATCAGATTGCTGATTATGACGAGGTTCAGGTGTGTCAATTAGTGGCATGGTGTATGCAGTTCATGGAGAGGTAACCAAAATGATAAAAGTCCAACACAACAATATAAAACCACAGCAATCAATTGGTAAAGAAAAACACAGCAAGCAATAGTATTAAAAAGGGAAAATCACAGCAATCAACCATAATTAAAATGCATAAAATAAAGTTCACCATCATCCATACTGCTCATTTTCATTATGTTACACTCCTCCCCCCTTTAACAATTGTCGTCCCGACAGTCTTAATGGCCATACCTGTCTAGAGCCTTAGCATAGCCTGTACCTGCCCACTCCAATCCAAAAAACTCATTCTACTTGAGTCACCATTACATTTTGGGATCCATGAACCAAGGCATCATCATTGCATTAATCACCCATAAACCAAGGCATCATCATTGCATTAATCACAGGGTGGTTAAGGTGAACATTTTCGTCTGCCATTTTGCACTGTGTGGAATGGAAAGGGAATCCTTCCGACAACGCCACTTTTGTACCAGAGTTAAAAGTCTGCTATTTTAACATATTTTAGGATCGGATTCCCAGCCAAACCATCACAGGCAAAACGACACAATTCTTATAAAAATAATCTTTTATTGCTAAAACACAAGCTTGGAAGGTCACTTGCTTCTTAAAAGACAGTTATGTAAAAGCAAAGTCTTCCCGATTCTTCAATAGTCTATACCAAGGGGGAAATACCAAGTTCCATCCAGTCTCGAGTTGGCTCCTTGCTTTCCCTTTGTGACCGCAAAGGGAATGTGTTCCGGGCCTTACGAGTCGTTCAATAATTATTCCAATCCGGAAGTCCAGCGCCAGGGATTCCGTGGGGCCGCTTCACCGGTGATCTTAGAGAGACAGGAGGAAAAATCAATGCGTGCCTTGCAGCGTGGTAAATTCAAACAATCTCCGATGTAGCGTGACCACTTTCCTTTACGTGATCTTACGCAAGCCCATCAACAGTACAGTCGTCCTCTCGCTCCGCCGTCGCCCTCCCGATCTGCCACCTCGACAAATCAAAAACGGGTATCAACAGCTTCTCGTGTCTGAACATAAAAAGCACACACACCAATAAAGGAAAAGACCACTTTCCTTTAGTTGGAGTGTTGCGAGCGTTGACACTGCAGAGTCTGGGAGACGAAATCACCGAGACCACGGGAGATCCAGCCAGCAGTAACACTGGGGGAAGAGAAGAGGCGATCCAGTCCGCGACAGCGAGCAGTACGTTCCTCCAACCAGAGAGTTCCTTGAATAGAGATTCCTCGAATAGAGCTTCTTTTCAAAACTGAGCTGCCTTTCCAGCCAACGCTTCCTTTCCACATGGAGCTTCCTTACACCCAAGAGTTCTCCTCAAACAGAGCTTCTCCTCGTCTTTTAAAAGGAGGATCTGCTCAACTAGCGAATCAGATTGCTGATTATGACGAGGTTCAGGTGTGTCAATTAGTGGCATGGTGTATGCAGTTCATGGAGAGGTAACCAAAATGATAAAAGTCCAATACAACAATCAACAATATAAAACCACAGCAATCAATTGGTAAAGAAAAACACAGCAAGCAATAGTATTAAAAAGGGAAAATCACAGCAATCAACCATAATTAAAATGCATAAAATAAAGTTCACCATCCATACTGCTCATTTTCATTATGTTACATAGACATGAGTGATTTTAACTTGACATGAAAGTGCTCAACAGAATTAACAAACTTTGCGTGACATGACAACAATTATGTATTGGCTTGAAGAAATAAAAGAAGTGATGGGCACATCTCTAGCACTCAGCAGATCAGGGGCGAAATTCCTGGTGGGGACCGGGGGATGTATCCCCACCAATGTTCAAAGAGCTAATTGGTCCCCCCCAATATTTCAGCGTAACGTAGTTGTTTTTGTAAATGGAAGACACCACACTCCCGACCCGATTAACTTCCCCAATGTGTAACTATTTATTTTCATGAAATTACAGGAAAAGAAGAACCAAGATCTCCCTAACTAGTGTCTATTAGTTTTGAATTTAATTTGATGTGATCATCATTAGTACAGACGGTTGTTCATCATATATGTGCTATGACCAAAGGCTGCATGTGTTGTTTATTTTGTGACCATTTTTGTGCCAGCTAATCCCTCAGCCCTTTAGCTCTTCTCTTGTTTTGTGTTGGTGTGGGGCTTAATTGAATGATTGGGGTGTAAATGGTTATTAGTGGTTTATGTGGGTGTGGTTCCTGTAATTGTTTCACCAGGTGGCACCTGGGGGGTATACTACGAACCTCGATTAGTGGGTTAGCGAGGTATGTTGCGCTCAAAGCCTGGGTTAGCTGTCCTACGAAAGTCGCTCTCTTTTAGCGTCGCAGTATCACCATGGTAACTTATGCTGGCAACCAAACCTGGTCGGGAGGAGGTTTTCAGCTAAGACTTTACGATTAGATCGGCTTCTTAAAGCTGCAGCGCCGCTTTCGGGACAGATCCGATCCCTTTATGAGAGGTACAGGTTCTCATCAGAGGGTATTCGCTATTTGGTCGTCCTTGTTGGACCTCATGAGGGCAATGCTACAAAAAGAAGCCGTGCGCAGTGTGTCTGTGTTTCACTGCGATTTGTTGCCACGGGAACATATTTGCATACAGTTGGTGATGCCGAACATATAAGCAAAAAGGTGCCTTCCGATACGCACGGTTGTAGCTGCCCTAAATACACTGCTAAATATGTTCGTGGTGTTTCCCAACTTTTTGCCAACACAAACTGTCAAGTTGCAAGTTATCAACTTGGAGGTAAAAGAAAACACCTGTATACGTGGATGAGCGGTAGAGTGGCGGTAGCGCGTCAGTCTTCAGATTCTGCGTGCTGGGTTCGATTCCCAAGTGAAGTGGGTATGTGTAGTTTATTTAAAAAAAGTTATATTTCTTATGTCATATGGAATACTTATTCATTAATGTTATGGAATTATCCAGTTTGGTAATCTAGATGGGGGTAAAAGGCATGATGATGGACAGGCAAGATATGAACCCCGGTCGCTGGCGTTCAGCTCACATCCTAATCCACCACACCACCGTCGCTACTATCCAGCACATGCAATACGTTTCTTACATATAGGATGTATTTGAAAGGAATTCCCTAAATTACACAAAAAAGCAAGTTGGAGGTTGCTTTTGCATTTTGCAATCATATGCGTAAGAATTGTTCGCCATTAATCCCAATAGAGTATTGGGATTAATGGCGAACAATTCTTACGCATTCACAGAATATGCTGTTTGTTGCCAGCATGGGCAACTGTATCGCCCCTTGCCGTTATTTGCTTTTTAAACTCCTCGTATGAGTTCATAATCACTACTTGCTCCTCCTAAGTGACATACACAGCCCGTGTTCGCTCCGTCGGATCCATTGCGTCAAGGTGAATGACGTATTGACGTTGGGTTACGCCCTTTTTATGTGAACGCGCATTGAACCTAAAGCGGAAAACCTGGCTTGACAAAGTTACCTTTAAGTGAGCTTCGTGGAACCGTTTAACTCTGATCGCGAGTTTCGTCTTTAGCAATCGAGGTTTTCCCAAGAAAGCCTGGATATGTTCAGCGAGCTTCGTAGTATACCCCCCTGGAGTATAAGGAAAAGCAAGGAGACAGTTGCTAGCTCCCTCTCAGTCAATAAGCCGTCTTGTTTTTGTGCTGTTGGTTATTGATACTGTGAGTCAATGTATTCAATGTTTGAATTATGTCCATGTGGAGGTAAAATGATTGGTGGCTGAATAGGCAGTGAAACTCATGTTGCTTACATATTTTGTATAAGTAATTGCTCAATCATAAACAAATATGTCTCTTATTGTACTTTCAATTTGTACTGAACCCTCTGGCTCATGGTGCTTCTCGCCCACCTGACAGATTATCCTTGACTACTAGGGGAGTGTACCAGAATAATAGGGACTAAGTACATCAAGCTAAGATAATACATTCTCTGTTGGACTAGATAAGAGTGGATACACCCGTACATAATAGACCGTTCTACGGTCTGGAACTGTCTGGAGAGCACTTCTGGTTCTTCGATCGAGGACAGGTACAAAAGCTCATTTTCATTTTCTCCGCTCTGAAGAACAGGCTTTGTGGGCGTGGGGATGTATGGTAATGAGCTCTGCTCTGAATTGCGCCTCATTAGAAGGTTTGGTGGAGGCAGAGAGCAGAGCTCCCATGCTGCTCAAGGTAAACAGGCTTGATGCGTAATTTACTGTTATCACGGTGGCAGCTCCAGAAACTACAGTGAGACCCTACATGTCTGACCCAGAATGGGACGAGTCAGCTGAGTCGGTTCAACTGAGGATAATCCAGCAGAACATTTCTCAGTGTTAACAATTCTGTGTGATATTGTTACCGTGCCTTGTGTGTGTGTGTGTGTGTGTGTGTGTGAGCTATGCTCTCTGGGGGGTATTGCACAAAACTAGGATAAAGAAATCCAGGCTAATTGAGAAAGCGCGGCTTGAACTATTCTGCTCGGCGCATCCTGGCTTATTCGGTTGCATGATTGCCAAGCCAGGATAAATAGGCGCGGCTAAATCAAGTCGGATGAAGATAGCTGGGATAAGCGGAATACTTGAATAGACCTCGCGATCGCTCACAGAATCACCGATCGGAACATGGATAAAAGTTGTGTTTCATACGTCACGGCCGATGAACAGCTCCTTATTGGATACCCGACCCAAGCCCGACGGGACCCGACGGTACCCGACGGGACCCGAGGGGACCCGACGGGCCGGGTCGGGTTCGGACAGATAGGCCTATTTAGAAATTATGCTCGGGTTCGGGTCAGGCTCGGTGACGTCTGCGCGATTTGAAATTAGAAATTTAAAACAGCTTATTATGCATGGTAGCCAATGGGCCTGTTTCACTTGTTGCAAAGGTTCGATTGTGTGATTAAAATACATTTTATACATATGACATAAGCGTTGCGTTCATCTGTTTGTTGACATTTGCAAATGCGCTGCAGTTGCGTAATAAAGGCGGACTTTCATAAACACAAACGTAAATGTGTCATAGTATGAAAAAATATAGACTTTAACTGTGTTGGCCTGAGTAATAACACTTGAATCAATATAAAAAGACTGTTGCAATTGCAAACAGCCAACAGATTTAAATGAAATGAGAAATGACTATATATGTAATATTTTAATTCGGGATAAATTCCTCACAGGATTGACGGTGTAAATACAGGTGAATCACTAGGATTAAGCTTAGCCTGGCTGTTAGCCTGGTCTGGAGCAGGCTAACTGCGGAGAATAAATCACCATAGTAACTTAGCAGGGATAAGTGTGAGCTGCTTTTATGCAACCGACTTGAGGCTAAATTTAGCCAGGATAACCTAAATCCGTAAACATATCCCGGCTTAATCCCTTATCCTAGTATTGTGCAATACCCCCCTGCTGTAGCCAGTCTGTTTATGTCTCATGTCCAAAAGCTTACTGGCTACAACTTGCAGACAAGCTAGGATAGTCAATTTTGTAGAGCTAGTTAGCCAAAATATTATTGTATGTGTGACAGACGCTTCCCCTCTCATGCAGATCCACCACAAAATACTTGCAGGAGTCGCTGGGGTTGGAGTATTAGATGGTATTTATTCAGTGCTGTTAATGTGGGACACAAAATAACCACAAGCAGCATTAGCGGGCAGTCGGGTCTGCTATCTGCTCCAGACTTGGCAGCAACAGTAGATCATTACACAGTGCTAAACTACTTCACTTGGTGATCGTATAGTGATAATAGTGTCAAATTAACTCAAAATTACAAAAATAGAAATGTAATAAAATAAACAAAACATCCCTGACCTGGTATTCTCACCACCAGCCCATTCACGTTTCTAATACGTTTTCCCCACTCAGCGACACACCCGCTGCGGAACAGACTCTGGTTATTGGCTCTACTATAGTCAGAAACGTGAAGTTAGCGAAGCCAGCGGCCATAGTTAAATGTATCCCTGGGGCCAGAGCGGGCGACGTTGAATCCTATTTAAAACTGCTGGCTAAAGACAAACGTAAATATCATAAGATTGTTATTCACGTCGGCGGTATTGACACCCGATTACGCCAATCGGAGGTCACTAAAATTAATGTGGAGTCGGTGTGTAGATACGCCAAAACAATGTCGGACACCGTAGTTTTCTCTGGACCCCTGCCCAATGTGACCAGTGACGTCATGTATAGCCGCATGGCGTCCTTCCACCGCTGGCTGTCCAGGTGGTGTCCAGCAAACCATGTGGGCTTCATACAGTGCGTTTACATGGCACTCAAGAAAGTCGACTTATTGGCTTAGTCCAACTATGATTGGATTACTAAGATGCATGTATACACCTTAGTCGAGCTATACTCGAATCGAATTGGGTTACTCATAGTCGAATTAAGACCCCTAGATTATGCGATTCATAGTCGACTAAGCGTGCATGTAGCCAATCGAATTGGACTATGCGTTGAATTGCGTTCTGCGCATGCTCGAGATCTCTTCCCGGGGCCGTGAGCCGGAAGTAGAAAGAGACGATAGTCGTGTTGTTGTTGTTGTTGTTGTCGCGGCCGTCGGATAAGGGATAACGAGAAACGGCGATTTATTTAAAAAGGCGGCGCAGAAGATGGAGGAAGCCGGTGAATGTAGTTACCCCCTATAAGAATTGTGTCCCGGCCGCGGGAGCGCGCATGGCATGCATTCATTAAAGGTGGAAGCACGCGGACACTACGCTTCCATTTCACCTAAGGCTGAATTAAAAGTACATGTTTTTCTAAATGTGGGTCATCAACGAGGTTGTAAAGTAGTAACTTCGGGCACATCTGTCAAAATAAATGTTTTTTTCTCCCGACGTGTTTACGATCTTTATTCATTCATTGCGCCGCGGCGGGAAATGTATACGGACGGGCGGCGGAGGGGCTGTTCTGGTGGGAGAAAGATGTTTTCAGTAGACAGCTGTCAACTAACTTTGGGTCAGCGATTTATTTAAAAAGCTGGTGCAGAAGATGGAGGAAGCCGGTGCCGTGCCAATGTAGTTACCCCCTATAAGGAGTGTATCATCATCAACGTGCATTCAGTACACACTAAGCTTCGATTTAACCTAAGACTGACTTAAAAGTCCATGTTTTTCTAAATGTTGTTTATCAACGAGGTTGTAAAATAACTACGATCTTTATTCATTCATTGCGCCGCGGCCAAACTGACGGGGGTATTCTCTGATATTGTGAATCTTACAGACTGCGTCGGGTTCTCCGACACTCTGGTACTTCCACAACAAGTAAAGACTCCTAGGCGGGTTTATCTCGCCCATGGGGAAAAGGAATTGGGGGAAATTAACTTTGGCTTTGACTCTCTGAAGTCCAGATTGAAACGCGACATGGAGGAGAAAGCGATGTTTCAGCAGACAGCTGTCAGTTCACTTCGGGTCCTTATCATTTCTCTGATGCTCCATTGTTCCTCTCGGTTGTATGCGGACTGCTCCGCCGGCAGAGCAGCCGGAGGAGTCGGCATACAACCGAGAGGTCGGAACAATGGAGCTTCGGAGAAATTATATGGACCCGAAGTGAACTGACGGGTCTACTGAAAACATATTTCTCGAATGAGTTTGTTGTTGCTGGTGACGTAAAGAGGTCAACCGGTGGCTCTATTACCACTAGTTGAAATGGGCACAGCGCCACCTATCGTACCGGGGCATTACACGCTTCGGCCAATGAATCGATTTACTCACCGCCATGTATACGCGGACAATTGCAGTTGTCCAATTGAGGAGCATAGTCGAGCTATGGCTTTAATCGAATTAAGCTGTGCATGTAAACTGATAGATAATTGGCAGCCTTTTTGGGGAAAACCTGGTTTGATTAGAAGCGACGGCATCCATCCCACGTTGGATGGAGCGGCTCTCTTATCCAGGAATATGATGCAGTTTATTTCTAAAACCTGACAGTCCAGAGTTGGGACCAGGAAGCAGAGTTGCTGTCTTACACACTTCTCTGCGCTTCCTCTAGTACAGTCACCCACCCACAACCCCATAGAGACTGTGTCTGTCCCCCGACCGCCTACATTATTTAAAGAAATAAAAACAAGAGGAGTTAACCATGAAAACCTAATAAAAATTAAAACCAACTCCTCAGTAGCACAAAATAAAATAATTAAATGTGGACTGTTAAATATCAGGTCTCTGTCATCCAAAGCTGTTTTAGTGAATGGATATCAGATTATGATATTGATTTGCTTTGTCTTACTGAGACCTGGTTGTCCCATGAGGATTATGTTAGCCTAAATGAATCCACCCCCCCCAGTCATATTAATACTCACATTCCCCGAGGCACAGGCCGAGGAGGTGGAGTAGCAGCTATATATGATTCGAGCGTTTTAATGGACCCTAACCCAAAACTAAATTAGAATTCATTTGAAAGCATTGTTCTTAGTCTTTCTCACCCAAACTGGAAAACACTGCAGCCAGTCCTATTTGTTATAGTGTACCGCGCTCCTGGACCGTACTCTGATTTTATATCTGAATTCTCAGAGTTTCTATCAAGTTTAGTAAGTAATTATTGTAGGTGATTTTAATGTCCATGTGGATATTACAAATGACAGCCTTAGTCACGCATTTACCTCATTAATAGACTCAATTGGGGGTCCGCCCTTTATTACGACAGCCCGTTATTACGACAACCCTCCATTACGACATCCCGTCATTACGACATGCCTCTATTTAGACATGCCCCTAATCCGATCTTTTTTGGTACCGCTATTACGACAATTAGGCCTACTACAATTTGGTACCGCTATTACGACAATTAGGCCTACTTTTCATAGAAAGTGCAATAGAATAATAATAATAATAGTTATTAATATGACAATTAGGCCTACTTTTCATAGAAAGTGCAATATAATAATATTAATAGTTATTAATATAGAATAAATGTAGGCCTACCTCTATCATCCCGCCCGCATCCGATCTTTTTTGGTACCGCTATTACGACAATTAGGCCTACTTTTCATAGAAAGTGCAATAGAATAATAATAATAGTTATTAATATAGAATAAATGTAGGCCTACCTCTATCATCCCGCCCGCACCCGCAATGAGCTTCCATTTGCATCGCGAGTGCAGACCTCTACTCCAAACAATGTTTTTCACAATAATTGATATCGGCACACATTTCAGTCAAAAACTAGGTGATTTTGAACCGGCCATGTGAATAAATGTTAGGCCTACACATTATGTAAAAGACAGGGAGCTCTCCTCATTTTTATTCAGCTCTCAGGGGGAAAAGGTTGAAACTCCATGCATCAAACAAACTCTGTGCGTGCAGGCCAGCAGTCTACTTAAAAATATATAAGAAGAAGCACGAATAAAGCTCTAGGACCTGAAATTTGGACTTGTTCGTTAGAAATCAATTTAATTAGAATTATGGACTGCCTTTGAATGAAGTTTAATCGGACTTTAAGTTGATTGAACAAAGTTTCAAGGTGTAGGCCTACCTTTTTTGCGCTGTGGAAGCCTAATTTAAGAACGGCGAAATAATATTTTTTGAAAAGGATACTCTGATTTTGTTATGAAGATTGTTGCTTTTGGATTTGATATGGATAGGCTAGTCCTATATATTACCAACTAGGGGCAGCCTCGAAGTTGGATGATTGGCTCTTTTTAGAAATTGTTTTCCCATGTATTTGGCACACCCATGCATAAGCTGCGTGTATGCTAAGTCCAGAACATATGGGTATAATCACATTAATTAATTAATTTAAAGTACAATGATAATGACAAATATTAATGGCCTCATGTCGGAATGGCAGGACGTTTGAAAAAAAGTAAAGTGCCGCTACTCAGACAATGGGGAAAAAAAATTGTCGCAGTAGTGGGACGCTTGGAAAATAATATTAATGCCGCCACTCCGACCACTAGACGTCAATGTCTAAGTAGCGGCATGTCGGAATAGCGGCATGTAACCACTCAATTGGCTTCTGTCAGAGTGTAAATAAACCAACCCATTGTTTTAATCACAATCTCGACCTTGTTCTATCATATGGCATGGGTATTGAACATTTAATAGTTTTTCCACATAATCCTCTGCTATCTGACCATTATTTAATAACTTTAGAATTTCTATTATTAGACTATAAGCCATTAAGCAAAACTTCCTACAGCAGATGTCTATCTGACAGTGCTGTAGCTAAATTTAAGGAGGAGATTCCATCAGTGTTTAATTCAATGCCATATCTGAATATAACAGAGTCCTATATTAAGGCGAATGGCCTATGCCGTACTATTTCATACGTTTTTCAATACATGACATGATTTATCTAATAATCATAACCAGTGGTTTGGCCTATGACATTTGGATACACTGTGCATGACAATAAAGATGAGAACAATAACTGTTTGCATTCGGGTCTTATGCATTTCACATGTCAGCAATTCAATCAGAAATCGCAGAACAAATTAACAACAAACAAAACGTGTTGTGACTTACTTGTAGACAAGTAACACTTGACTCTACTTTTCAGCTGTACTGCAGTAGGCCATCATCAAAATTGAATATATGAAGTATTATAACTGTATTTAGTGCTCCCACATGTTCATAATGTCTTTTTTTTTTTTTTTCCATCCCACTGTTCATAATGTCTTTGATAAGTTAAAGAAAAATATTTCCTAAACAGTATGACTCCTGAAGCAGTTCCATCTCTACATGTGTCTCAACCTTATAGTAATAAAATCACTATCATTCACAACATAGCATGCATTCAAAACCTCCCCTAATCATTTAGAGTATCATTACTGAAGTTCAGGGAAAACACATCTATGTCCATAATAATTGGTTCCATTGTTTATTACATTGTCTACAGGAGCAAGGAAATGTGTCTTCTTTGATATATTCAAATAATAATTGGATTTCTATAACCAACCAAACTACGACCGGACCTTAGTCACGCCGGCGAATAAATACTTCAAACAGAAAGTTTCAAAAAGTTTTCAAATCAGAAGTTGTTTTCCAAGTATCAAGATTCCAGTGATTTGTTCATCATTCTTCAACACTTCGTTGGCATATGGTGCAGGATCCTGTAACACGTCCTCAAACAGGAGGTCCATCAGCTCATCTGTATAACCTGAATAAAGTAAAGTTATGAAAATGTCACTACCACCATTTTTCAACTATTGTTGTGTTTCAATTGTTGTAATTAGCAGTTCTGTATTTAGAATAAAAAAATAGGTGTGTGTTAAACATACGGAAAGTTGCGTCCACCTTTACTGGCTTTGCTGTTCCTTGTCCCTTCTTGAACTTGGGAAACTGCACTTTGAAGACCGGGTCACCATCAGAAGTTGTGGCTTGGGGACGGTCAGCATTTTCATTGAACTGCATGGCAGACAGGTAAAGCCTGAAACAGTATAATATGTTATTTACCTGCACAGCATCTGAGTCTGGCAGCCCATAGTCCTTACATAACACTGTAGAGATGTGCTAGTGTTACAGGTACTGGCTGGTGCCAAATAGACAGATATGGTTTCTGCAAACAGGAGAAATAAATGACAGGGCAAATTCACTTCTGTTCGTTTAGCCTCCCTCAGCAGAAAGAGAGTTTATTAACCATGTGCAATATCAACCTTTTTCTTCTACTACATTGCTTCAATATGTTTATTTATGCATTGTCATACTGTATCTCTCATATGAAAAATGAATCTACCTACACATTTTAACAATCTTACACATTAATATGATGAAGTCAACTCAAATGTTCGTGGAGCCAAAAATAAAACTCTGATTGATGTGACTTGGATATCAAGAACAAAACGTACCGCGGCGCCATCTTATAACGAACACGGCACACCGGAAAATCCAACTACTCAATTAAACACAACCACATCAATGTATCCTTACAAGAATCTATTTCCCAGTTAGTCAGATATTAAGCAACATGTTTATATAGCAAAACCTGCAAAACAAAAACCTGCAAACAGGGGAAATAAATGAGACAGGGCAACTTCAGGCTGCAACACAACTCCTTTCGCTTTCTGGTTGTAGTACGACTTCCCTCTTGTACTGGACTGTTTGCTGTTCTCATTGGCTATCCCAGCGCACTTGTCAGCATACCCTTTATTTGAGACTAGTTCTGGTTCTGTGTCTTCGGTTAACCCAAACAGCAGGTCGACAGGCAGGCGAGGGTGACGGCCGTAAAGAAGATAGAAGGCGAGTACCCAGTCGATTCATGTCGTGTGCAATTGTATGCATGTACAATATGGGGAAGATGGTCTTTCCAGCATTCTTTATCTTTGTTAGCCATAGGGCTGCCCCCTAATAGTCGACCAACCAGCTTAGTCGATCGACAGAGGCTTAGTCGAATAAGTTTTCATTAGTCGCGCAAAAAATAAAACATAAAAATAACACGGCACAAGCATCGCAACCAAATACATCCATGGTCATACATCCAACAAGCCCTGATTTAACTCATCGCTGCATCTTGCATCGCTGCAGAAATATTGACCAATACACCTGGGCAGGTATACACTTAGGTAGGGAGACACCGCTAGACACGGGGGACTAATACCGGTGATCGCGTCTTTAGTTCCCCGTGTCTGATCACTGTAATTCGGAGTGTGAATATCGGTTGAATATCTAATATCTTAACTTTAAAAAACACTTTTGTATTTTTTAAGACAACAGTTGCACATCCCTAGTAACTACGCCCGCGAAGGTGAACCCTCCCGGACACCGCTATTAACATGAACTGCTCCCCCGAAGGAGCGCCACACACCCACACACACCGAAAATAAATTTTTTTTCCCCCATTTGCTTGCTTTTAAATAAAGTTGTGTGCATTTATACGGTTAAATACGATTATTAAATATGTTCAATGTCTCCTTCCTGGTTGACAACCTTCAGAACCACTTGGTCCATGCCGTTAATCGGCGGCCCGCTTCGTGCGTGTGCTTGTCAAAATTATATTTTAAAGGCTGATTATTACGGTAATGTATTATCTGTAAAGTAGCACAAGGTTAAGTGTTTCTTTTATAACCCTCTCGCCCTGGAATTCAAACCAATCTCTGATGCCCCCCCCAAAAAAATCTAAATAATTACGTTAAAAGTGCGACGATTAGTCAACTATCGGCTTGAAATGGCGACTAATAGCCGACTAAGAAAATCTTTAGTCAGGGGCAGCCCTAGTTAGCCAGTGTTCTCAGCATCTGGAGTAACGTGTGGTTGAACCTTTTAGCTGGGTTCCCTTGCGGGTGGTATGGCGATGTTCTTGAATGGCCAACCCCTGACAGCTCCTGGAGAGTCTGGAAGAGTCTGTTCTCAAACTCACGGCCCTGGTCATGTAACTTTAAGGGGTACTCAAAGTGGGGTATGAATTCTTTAATGATACGCTCTTGTTCTTAGTAGAGTACGCTTGTGCGTATCTTGTAAAATGATCAATCACCACCAGGATATACTCATACCCTCCTTGGCTGGTCTCTAGGTGTAGGTAGTTGATACAGACGAGCTCAAGGGAGAACTAGATGTGATACTGCCCATGGGAGCTCAAACATGTGTTACTGTCTTGGATTTGATGCAAGGAAATTTCCGGGTCACATATTCATCTATTTCCTTTGCCATATAGGGCCAGTAGAATCTCTCCCTAGCGAGGTGTAGTACCCTCTCTCTCCCAACATGTCCCATCTCGTTGTGAAGATGTCTCAGGGCTAAGCTCCTATACTTTGTAGAAAGGACTAGCTGTTTCCTCTCACTTATTCGCCTGTAAAGGAGTCCCCCCTCCAAATGTAGCTTACTCCACTCGTGCAATATCTTCTGGGTGACACCACCAGATGCCTTCCGTATGTCATCCGTCAGTGTTGCATTTGACTCTTTCAACTTTATCACCTCACTGATAGCTGGGTCCTCTTGCTGTGCTCTCACAAGCTCGTCATGACTGATAGTGGGTAAGCTTGTGCAAGGCTGCGGGTGGGCATTTTGAGAGGAGATCTGCAGAGCGGCAATCCAGGCCACATCTTTCCATTTCGTTGCTCGACATTCATCCCAAGTGGCACGTACCACATCTTGCGATAGCTCCTCTGTACATGCTTCTACGTATCTGTCTATGTCCAACAGGAGCCAAGACAGAGTGTCTGCATCGATGTTCAACTTTCCAGGTCTGTATTTGATGTCAAATTGGAAATCTGACAGTTTTGCCGTACTCATGACATAAGTCAGTGGGTTGTTGTCAGTAAAGATGGTAAAGTGTGGGGCGTAGTAAAGGTAGGTCCCTAAACTTTTCGCACACAGCCAATTTTTACGCAAGATACTCCAGTTTCTTTCGGCTAGCGTCAACGTCCTTGACCCATACCCAATGACCCCTCAACTTGCCATCCTGATGTTGATAAATAACAGCTCCGAGACCCTGGTCTGATGCATCTGTGTGCAGTGTTAGAGGCAGGTTGAAGTCAGGATATGCCAACACCGGTGGATTAGTGAGGAGGTTGACAAGCTTCTCAAGTGCTTTCTGCTGTTCCTTTGTTTAGCTCATAGATGGGTTTGGCTATCTTCAAGAAATCCTGGATGTAGGAGCGATAATGGCCAAGGAAGCCAGTGAGTCTCCTGACATCGCCAACTCTTTGTGGTGTTTTCCTGGTAAGGGAGTGTACAGCTTCCAGGTCCTTCGGATCAATTTTTACTCCTTCAGGCGTCCCACATATCTGACTTCTCGCTGGAAGAGTTCACATTTCTCTGGCTTCAGCTTGACTCCATGGCACTGGAGGGCCTTGAGGACATTGCGGACTCCTTCCAGGTGCTCGTCGGATGACCTTGCATAGCAGAGAACATCATCAAGATAAGGGTTGCAGCATTCGTCCCTGAGGGAGCCAAGCATCTCCTCATCGAATGTCGCGGGAGCGTTGGAAAGGCCAAATGGGATTCTAACCCACTCGTAGAGTCCCCACAGAGTTATGAAGGCAGTGACATGTCTGGAACCCTCTGCGATGAAGCCCTGATGGTACGCTTTGCCCTGGTCCAAGATGCTGAACCAGGAGTATCCACCGAGGGTGTCTATCCGGTCCTGTATCCTGGGTAAGGGGTACTGATCTGGGACAGTTTTCTTTCTTTTCAGTTCAAGAGGCGATAATCAATACACAAGCGCAGTGTTCCATCTTTCTTTCGAACGCATACCACTGGGGCAGCATATGAAGATTTTGACTTCACTATCCAGCCTTTTACCATAAGTTCTTGAATGTACTCTTTTACTTCTTTGAACAATAGTCTTGGCACTGATGAATATGTTCTCTGTACCGGAACATCGTCTTTGAGGCTGATCGACATCTGCAAACTTGGGATAACATCCAATGTCGTCGCTGTCTTGAGCAAAGGCTGCTGATTCTTCAGATAACATTCTATTAACTTTTTCTTGTTGCACCTGGTCTAGGTGGCTGACATCGACAGGAGGCTGCCACAGTGTCTGCTTGGTGTCATTGGGAAGGGGAGCAACACTGTTGACTTTGACATTGGTCTTATGTTTGTCAGTTGAGTCTGTCTCTATCACTTTTTCGATGGGATGGATGCTGCCAAGGGCATTTTGTCTTGGCAGAGTGATAGCGTGTTTTGTATTATTTCCCACAGGCACGGCTACATACAGTTTTCTCTGGTTCTGAATTTTTAACAGGCCCTCTCCTACATCCAGTTGCGCTAGTCATGAATTGTCCCCCTTTGGCTCAAACAATACCCGAGGATCAGACAGGTCTATGTTCGGTGCGGCTTTGCACTTCAGCCAAGCTACTTGGCCTGCTGGTATGACCATGTCTTGTCTGCCAGTCTGTAAATGTCCGTGTTGCACTTTGGGCTTGCCTGTCTGATTCACAAGAGTCTTTGCTTTTTCAGCAGGTATTGAGATTGCCCCACAGAGGAGAGTGATGAGGAGTGGGATCCGTTTCTCTGGTTGCCCCTGGATCACTTCCTCAAGCACATTGAACCCTAGCAGTGGGCGTTCAAGGATAAAGCTGCTCACAAGGAAAGGAACACTGATAGACAAGTTGGGGGCCTCGTTTCCAGGTAAGTTTACGGTGATAGTGACCCAGCCATCAAATGGAAGGGGTTCTCCATTTACAGCATTCACTGCATGCTCTTCCTCATCTTCAATGATTTCAGCGAGTGGTCTAATATCAGTATCAGGTAAGTACTTATCTTTCCACTCCCTGTCTATCATGCTGACTTGAGCTCCAGTATCAAGCAGAGCACTGAGTGTCCCTCGGCAGAGACTGGCTCCCTGACATGTTTTTTTCCTGAGACAGCCAACTGTTCTGTGGCCTTCTTCACAGCAGTAGAAACAATGGTGGCAGTTCGGAATGTTTTTTTCAATATCATTTGGACAGCCATAGAGTGTCTTTTCTGGATGGCATTCTATCTGGGTGCCCCTAAAACATATGTTCTTGCCGTTGTATCTGGAATGGCTCTGTCATCGATTCAATTATGCTGGAAAGCATCTCTACTTTCTTTGTGAGCTGTTGGATTATGTCTGGCATGGGCTTTTGCTCAGACCTCTCTCTCCTGGTACCTGAACCATGTGTAGCGTTAACCTCAAGCTCAGCGTTGTGCACATTTGCCTCTTTGACGCGGGGCCTGGCCTAACCTACACTCTCTCTCATTCTCATCACTTGTTATCTTCATCACATGCCTCAGTATTATCTCATCAGATACTTTGCAGTCTGAGAGTACTGGTTTGAGTTCTCGATGGATGTCATCATGTTTGTGCCCTAGGCCTTGGTAAACGGTGTGAAGGAAGACATCTTGAACTGTGTCTGCATTGTACTTCTGGTACTTCTGTACCAGCATGTTTTGAGGTGAGCAGGATCTTTTGTTTTAGTCCTGTCATTTGGTACAGGAACTGTTGCGGGGTATGAAAGATCTCTTACGGAGACTACCTTCTCGTGTTTTGCATGTACTGACTGAGTTTGTTATTAAGCTCCTTGTAGCTTGCAAGCATGCTCGTCAACTCGGTGTCTGGTATAGACTGGGCAACATTAGCTATGGCTGGAGAAACTACATCAATGGTTGGGGTGGAGCTAAAATTACTCGCCATGACCATTGTGGAGGTGTTAGCAGTGGAAACAATCTTAGATGTATCATTAGAAACTGTGTTAACTGTGCTCCCTGTAATGTCTTCATCAATAGGTTGAGGGTAGAGGAACTGTTTGTTGTGACTCAACATTATCAACTGCACCAACATGTGAGGTGTTGGCATGACTCTGTATCACAAAATCAACATTATCTTTCAAAGTTAACAACTCAACCATCCCCATATCTTCCGACTCAAGTAAAGGTTTACTGTACAATACATGAAGGCTTGAATATACTCGAAGCAACCTTCCTCATCTCCCACTTCCAGCGTTGAACGGTCCAGCCTAGTTCATCAGATGAAAGAGAGAGAAGGCTCTTCCTGATGGTCCACACCAGGCTTTTCCTATCACTGTCCGACATGACTACTTCATCCCTATCCCTCACGTATGGTCTCACAGTCCAAAACCCAAAGTCACACTCTGTTCTCAGTGGATGCAGGTATGATGTATTACAGTTCAGTCTCTGCCCTTAGTCGTTAGTAGGTTGCGGATACAACCCTGGCTTGGTTCTTCATCGGTCGTGCAAGTTGTTACAACAGCAGCTGCCCCTGTTGCATGTGTCACAGACTGAAACATCAGCTCCTCCTTCGGTCCAAGGTTTCAGCACGGCACACCGGAAAATCCACACGTCAATTAAACACAACCACATCAATGCATCCTTACAAGAATCTATTTCCCGGTTACTCAGATATTAAGCAACATGTTTATATAGCAAACCTTAGTTAACTTAGATTACTACTTCACAAACCTGCAAACAGGAGAAATAAATGAGACAGGGCAACTTCACTTCTGTTCGTTTAGCCTTGCTCAGCAGAAAGAGGAAGACGTAACGCGACCATCCTGCCGTAAAGACAATTCTAGAGCTTAGTAAAATGCCACACTGGCCCCTGCTGGCTACAAGCTAGAATGTACATAGTGTACATAGTGAAAGCATGTTAATTACTCATGACACGACGGCTAGAATGTATATAATTTACATACTGTGGAAACATGTTGATTACATGGAAACAAAATACATTAACACAAATGTGAAAGGCAGGGAATAAAAAATGTGATGTATATATTATCGAGTTAGAGTGCAAATATAAACATATACATTTTACATCTCATCAACCAATATCTGTTTTTCATTTCTACAAGCCATACCACATTGTAGGCTTTTGTTTTGCCACCCCCCCCCCCCCCCCCCCCCTTGTTGAAAGCTGTACAGTTACATGCACTATTCCCACCTCTCACCCTTCGGTCGCGTTGCACAACAGTTACTACATTGAAATCTGATAGAAGGCTTTCATGTGCCTCTACTTATAGTGGCGCAGGCAAACTCCCCCCCCCCTCCCCTGCAGACCAACACTTGGCCAAGTCGCCTCCGAACGCAATTGTACTAATGGTGGCTACACTTTACGGAGTTGGACACGTTGGACTTATGTTGGGCTTGGAGTCCTGACTCCAACAAATAACTTTAACATGTGTCCTCAGTCCAGCTTTAGTTGTCTTACTTCTTCCACACCCAACAAGCCTGTAGCTAAGGCCGCTAGCTTGTTAGCTAACCAGCAGTGGAATATACTAACTACACTAACTTGCAAATAATATCAAAACATTGTGATACTGAGCTACTACCTTACCGTGGTGGAGGGGTTTGCGTGTCCCAATGACCCCCAGGAGCTCCATTGTCGGGGGCTTTTATGCCCCTGGTAGGGTCACCCATGGCAAACAGGTCCGGGGGGAGGGGCCAGACAAAGGGTAGCTCAGAAAACCCCTTATGATGACTACAATAAATGGTTCTACGTGTCCCTCGCCCGGACGTGGGTCACCGGGGCCTCCCCCTGGAGCCAGGCCTGGGGGTGGGGCTCGGCGGCGAGCGCCTGGTGGCCGGGCCTACACCCACGGGGCCCGGCCGGGCACAGCCCGAAAGGATGACGTGGGACCCCCTTCCCGCCGGCTCACCACCAGCAGGAGGGGCCAAAGGGGTCGGGTGCAGTGCGAGCTGGGCGGCGGCCGAAGGCGGGGACCTTGGCGGTCCGATCCTCGGCTGCAGAAGCTAGCTCTAGGGACGTGGAACGTCACCTCTCTGGTGGGGAAGGAGCCTGAGCTGGTGCGCGAGGTTGAGAAGTTCCGGCTAGATATAGTCGGCCTCACCTCGACGCATAGCAAGGGCTCTGGAACCAGTCTTCTCGAGAGGGGTTGGACTCTCTTCCACTCTGGAGTTGCCACTGGTGAGAGGCGCCGGGCAGGGGTGGCAATACTTATTGCCCCCCGGCTTGGTGCCAGTATGTTGGAGTTTACCCCGGTAGACGAGAGGATAGCCTCCCTCCGCCTTCGGGTGGGGGGACGGATCCTGACTGTTGTTTGTGCCTATGGTCCAAACAGCAGTTCAGAGTATCCACCCTTTTTGGACTCCTTGGAGGGGGTGCTGGAAAGTGCTCCCTCTGGGGATTCCCTCGTTCTGCTGGGGGACTTCAACGCTCACGTTGGCAGCGACAGTGAGACCTGGAGGGGTGTGATTGGGAGGAACGGCCCCCCCGATCTGAACCCGAGTGGTGTTCAGTAGGGTGCATCAGTTGCCCCAACTTTCTCAGAATTGAATGCAGTTTTAGTCAAGTGTTCCTTTTCATACAAAAATGTGCCCTGTTAAATATTTTTGCCATATATTAATATTTAGGGGTGGCAACATCAGCCTGAAGTTTTACCATATTAATGAATTGAAAATAGCGCCAGCGTTTCCCATACTGCCAATAATCATGACAATTTTAGGGCTAAAGAGCTGCCATGGGTATGTTTTAATAGACAATGTACTCAGCTATCTGCAAAACTAGTTATCTATAAAACAAAATTGCAATTGGCTGAGAAATTGGCCGAAACAGACCAAAAATGTGCTTTTTTCGCAAAAGTTGGGCTTGAAACATCAGTAATTCAGTATCACTAAAATATCAACTGTAATATTATTCAACACTGTGTTTCTGAAAAATACTATAACCAAAAATTAAACAGTATCACTAGTCAACTGATGATAACCACTCAGCTGGCAGAGATTTAGAAAGCTGGCTGACATCAAATTGCCTAATATACTAATACACGGTTTAGTATGCTGAGAGATCAAACTGTGCTGCATGAGTTGAGTCCTCAGAGACAGGGAAAGAGAGGTCCTAAGTGAGTTAGTAAGAGTCTCCCAAGCAAAGGCTTGGAGCAGTTCAGAGGTTGTAGGACTCTCAATCTCAACAAGATCCAACTGGTGCATGTCATGAGCTCTGCAGTCTGAAGGTAATGGCTTCTAAAACAAGAGCTTCATCACAACTGTATGGTCTAGGACCTGCAGTGTCTGCAGATGACTTGCATCTTCCCAGAACTAAATTACCCACTTTAAGGATGATCCTGCGTGCAATGAAATATCTTTCATCATCAACTACAGAGAGTGGAAGCCGATCTCACTATCAAATAGCAAAGATGCTGTATCCACAGATTGAGGAGATATATGGCAGAGCAGGTGTTCCTCTGCAGCCTATAGGTTCCAAGCCTGCTAATAAAGAAAAGATTGTATGTATTGTCATCAGTCTATTTGATTTTCCCATTTTCTTCCCATTTTCTGTATAATACAGATGCACAAATTGTACAACGATGTTGCCACCCCTAGAGATTGTTCGATCTTTTTTAAATTTCACAGGGTCTCTTTCTAGTTGAAAAGGAACATCAGTGTGAAACTGCATTAAGATCAGACAAGTATTTCTATTTTAGGGGGCAACTGATGCACCCTAGTGTTCAGTTATTGGACTTCTGTGCTCGTCACAGATTGTCCATAACAAACACCATGTTCAAGCATAAGGGTGTCCATATGTGCACTTGGCACCAGGACACCCTAGGCCGCAGTTCGATGATCGACTTTGTAGTCGTGTCGTCGGACTTGCGGCCGCATGTCTTGGACACTCGGGCGAAGAGAGGGGCGGAGCTGTCAACTGATCACCACCTGGTGGTGAGTTGGCTGCGATGGTGGGGGAGAATGCCGGTCAGACCTGGCAGACCCAAACGTATCGTGAGGGTCTGCTGGGAACGTCTGGCAGAGTCTCCTGTCAGAGAGAGCTTCAACTCCCACCTCCGGGAGAGCTTTGACCATGTACCGGGGGAGGCGGGGGACATTGAGTCCGAGTGGGCCATGTTCCACGCCTCCATTGTTAAGGCGGCCGACCAGAGCTGTGGCCGCAAGGTGGTCGGTGCCTGCCGTGGCGGCAATCCCCGAACCCGCTGGTGGACACCGGCGGTGAGGGATGCCGTCAAACTGAAGAAGGAGTCCTATAGGACCTTTTTGGCCTGTGGGACTCCGGAGGCAGCAGGCAGGTACTGGCAGGCCAAGCAGAGCGCAGCTGTGGCGGTTACCGAGGCAAAAACCCGGACATGGGAGGAGTTCGGTGAGGCCATGGAGAACGACTTCCGGACGGCTTCGAAGAGGTTCTGGACCACCATCCGGCGTCTCAGGAGGGGGAAGCAGTGCATCGTCAACACTGTGTATGGTGGAGACGGTGCGCTGCTGACCTCGACTCGGGACGTTGTGGATCGGTGGAAGGGATACTTCGAAGACCTCCTCAATCCCACCGACACGCCTTCCGGTAAGGAAGCAGGGCCTGGGGACTCGGGTGTGGGCCCTCCTATCTCTGGGGCTGAGGTTGCCGAGGTGGTCAGGAAGCTCCTCGGTGGCAGGGCCCCGGGGGTGGATGAGGTCCGCCCGGAGTTCCTTAAGGCCCTGGATGTTGTGGGGCTGTCTTGGTTGACACGACTCTGCAGCATCGCGTGGACATCGGGGGCAGTGCCCCTGGATTGGCAGACTGGGGTGGTGGTCCCTCTTTTTAAGAAGGGGGACCGGAGGGTGTGTTCCAACTATAGGGGGATCACACTCCTCAGCCTCCCTGGTAAGGTCTATTCAGGGGTGCTGGAGAGGAGGGTCCGTCGGATAGTCGAACCTCGGATCCAGGAGGAGCAATGTGGTTTTCGTCCAGGCCGTGGAACAGTGGACCAGCTCTACACCCTCTGCAGGATCCTTGAGGGTGCATGGGAGTTTGCCCAACCAGTCCACATGTGCTTTGTGGACTTGGAGAAGGCATTCGACCGTGTCCCTCGGGGAGTCCTGTGGGGGGTTCTCCGGGAGTATGGGGTATCGGACCCCCTAATACGGGCTGTCCGTTCCCTGTATGACCGGTGTCAGAGCTTGGTCCGCATTGCCGGTAATAAGTCGGACTTGTTTCCAGTGAGGGTTGGACTCCGCCAGGGCTGCCCTTTGTCACCGATCCTGTTCATAATTTTTATGGACAGGATTTCTAGGCACAGCCAGGGCGTTGAGGGGGTCCGGTTTGGTGACCTCAGGATTGGGTCTCTGCTTTTTGCGGATGATGTGGTCCTGATGGCTTCATCAGACCGTGACCTCCAACTCTCGCTGGACAGGTTCGCAGCCGAGTGTGAAGCGGTCGGGATGAGAATCAGCACCTCCAAGTCCGAGTCCATGGTCCTCAACCGGAAAAGGGTGGAGTGCACCCTCCGGGTCGGGGATGAGATCCTGCCCCAAGTGGAGGAGTTCAAGTACCTCGGGGTCTTGTTCACGAGTGAGGGGAGGATGGAGCGGGAGATCGACAGGCGGATCGGTGCGGCGTCTGCAGTAATGCGGACTCTGCACGGATCCGTCGTGGTGAAGAGGGAGCTGAGCCGAAAGGCAAAGCTCTCGATTTACCAGTCGATCTACGTTCCTGCCCTCACCTATGGTCATGAGCTTTGGGTAATGACCGAAAGAACGAGATCGCGAGTACAAGCGGCCGAAATGAGCTTCCTCCGCAGGGTGGCTGGGCTCTCCCTTAGAGATAGGGTGAGAAGCTCGGTCATCCGGGAGGAGCTCGGAGTAGACCCGCTACTCCTCCGCGTTGAGAGGAGCCAGATGAGGTGGCTCGGGCATCTAGTTAGGATGCCTCCCGGACGCCTCCCTGGTCAGGTGTTCAGGGCACGTCCCACTGGTAGGAGACCCCGGGGAAGACCCAGGACACGCTGGAGAGACTATGTCTCTCGGCTGGCCTGGGAACGCCTCGGGATCCCCCAGGAAGAGCTGGACGAAGTAGCTGGGGAAAGGGAAGTCTGGGCTTCCCTGCTTAGGCTGCTGCCCCCGCGACCCGACCCCGGATAAGCGGAAGAAAATGGATGGATGGATGGATGTGATACTTAGACTCCAAGTTGCCAGATCGGTCACTTACAGTGTTGTGGAATTGATCCATATTTAAGCTTCAATTTAGATGTGAATCCTGCCCTCATTGCTGAAGTAGTCCGACATGAAGTGATGATCACACACATACAAATGTGAGATAACTGTAGCTGGGATGTTGCCGTTAAAGGTTAAAGTTAATCCATGTCCTTGCGTGGCAACACGTAGTTTAGTTGACATGGTGACTGTCAGCTGTGCTGCAGTCCCAACCAATCACGGTGGGAGACTGCCACATAAAGGCGGGCGTAAAGCACCTGTCGGCCTCTTGCTTGCCAGAGGCTGGCACTGTTTCTCAATCTGCGTACTTGTCCGTACTTGTGTTCTTGTGGACTTGTGAAACGTCATCAGTCGCAGCCCAAGTACTGTTCCAATTCAAAGTCCGCATCTAGCCAAGTACAGTCCAAATGCCCGGATGTGTTCTTGCTCCGCCCATTTTATCGAGGATGCCTCGGGGGGGGGGGGGGGTGGGGGGGGGGGGGGGGGGGGTGCGCGCGATATTAACCCACCCCGCAAACGTATCCCACCGCGGACCTACGACCGACGGGTCCGTTCTATTTGACAGGGGCTAGTCGAGGGTATCGTTCTTCAAACGAGCGCATGTCGCGGTAAGAAATTAATCGTTTAAATCATTGGCTGATCGGTGCAGGGGCCGTAACAGGGGCCAAGAGCAATTTCACAGGGGCACCGGCCCACCCTGGCCCCCGTCTAGAACCGCCAATGATGTCGCCCATCCAGTGCTCACTTTAGTTATTGTTCATAAAGGCTCGCTTGGGTATTGTTGCTGGCTGTGCGCTGCTTACCGCTCCGTATGTCACTCACTGATCGTCGCGGGTAGGTGCGCTCTTTCTGTTCCTTGTGTCCTCCCGCTTGCCGTTGCATAGCAACCTGTGTTTGTTTACAGGTCGCTTTCGAGTAGCGTCGATCCCTCTGCTTCACGCCGTGTTGGCCGGGACTGCCTGACCGGTATGTAGTGCAGTGGTCTTAGCTTCCTCCTCCAGCCATTCGTAAGTTGCTCATTGTTTGTTTGTTTATTTGTTTGTTTTATTGTAGGGTGACTGAATGTAGCGGCGCCGCGCCGGCACTCCACCTTATCACAAAACATACGGTTGTCCCTTATCACAAAACATACGGTTGTCCCTATTACAAAACATCGAGTTGTCACTTATAAACCAAAAACACAACACTACAATAAATACTTCTAGCCTGGTCCCCTACAATGACCAGTACAACCAACAGGTGTGCGCCAGTGTGAGTGAAAGAGTATGTGTGGTTGTATATGCGTGTGTGTGTGTGTGTGTGTGTGTATGTGCGCGTACACGGCGGTAAATGAACGACAGGAGTGAGGCTCTGGGTGTGTGCGTGCGCGTGTGTGCGCCCGTGCGTGTGCGCGTGTGCGCACGTGCGGGTGAGCGCGTTTGTGCGCGCGTGTGTGCGCACGTGCGGGTGAGCGCGTTTGGGCGCAGGTGCGTGTGAGCGCGTGTGCGCGTGCGTGACCGCACTATCACAAGAACAGAAACACATCTCTCTAGCATAACCAACCCAAACCCCCCAGAAGTCTCCCACCCCAACAACAGCATCCCCACATCAACATGTCCCCACATATTCACATTCAAAGTCAAACTGATCATATTGGCAAACAACAACGTTCCCTCAACTTTAGTGAAGAGTTGCAGCTCTTACTGCTTACCTTATCACAAAACATACGGTTGTGACCCAACATGGCCGTAACCAACAAAGAAACAGGCCACTGACCGTCATTGAACAAAACAACAAGGTGGCGCCTCCTGGAGGCTCCTTGCATAGGTTCACCTCCTTACATCCACCCCCTCTTTCAGTGATGGCGTCTCAGCCATTTCATACAAACCCCCCCCCCACTCAAACACCCCATTGGCAACCAGACACATAGTGTCACTGATGTGAGGTGTGAAGTGCAATATATGTGCAATGTGTCATGTTCAGTCTTTTCCAGCCCCTATCTTCTTTTCTTTGGCCTCCTGCCACAGTTGGCGTCCTATTTCTATCTTTTGCTGATCCGAGACAGGTTTTGCCACTGAATGGTAGGACAACTTCTTGGGAAGGCGTCTGACCCTGGGCGGGTTTCTCCTACTTTGCACAGGCTCTTCGGGAGCCACCTTCCTACTTCCTGGCCCCCTTGGCTCAGTTCCACTCCCTAAAGTCTGCCCCTGACACTCGTCCTCCTCCTCATCCAATTTGCTTTGATTCCCTCCTGTGTACCTCTCCTTCGGCTGGGTTTCACTTGCAGTGTTCCCATGGTCTTCCAACCGAACATCTTCCATGTCCTCTGTATCACCACAATCAGTGCCGGCCTCGATGTCTGGCTCTCTTGTCATACACAACTCCTGCTGTGGCTCCAGAGGGAGGAACATGCACTGGGTGAGCAGATTTTGGTGGACCACTCTCTCCCTGTCTCCATCTTCAGTCCGGACCACGTACACAGGTATGTCCGGCTGCTTCTTTATGACAATGTAGGGCTGGCGTTCCCACCTATCTCCAAGCTTCTGTCTGCCTTCCACATGACAAATCTTAACAAGCACTCTGTCCCCAGGTTTGAACTCTCGAGGCTTCGCCTTGCGGTCATATTGTCTCTTCTGTTGTTCCTTTGCGTGCCTGGACATCTGGTTGGCCTTTTCATAAGCATTACTCAGGCATTGCTGAAGGGCTTGACCATATTCGCTGTACTCACATGGTTCTGCACTCCCTGGCAGCCCTAAGACAAGATCAATGGGCAGCCTGGGATGTCTACCATACATTAAAAAGTATGGTGTGTATCCCGTCGAGTCATGGCGCGTACAGTTATAGGCATGTGTCATGGCGTCCACATGCTCGTGCCAGCGGGCCTTCTCTTGTGGATCCATTGTACCCAACATATCCATCAGGGTCCTATTAAATCTTTCGGTGGTTCCATTCCCCTGTGGATGATATGGGCTTGTGTGGGACTTTGTGATTCCAGTGATCTTGCACAACTCCTTCACTATCGCGCTCTCAAAGTTGCGACCTTGATCGGCGTGAAGCTTGGCCGGAAACCCAAAACGGCAGAGGAAGTTCCTCCACAGCACCTTCGCCACTGTGCGTGCCTTCTGATCCCTGGTTGGGTAAGCTTGTGCAAACCGAGAGAAGTGATCAGTTACAACCAGCACATTCTCAATCCCGCCTCTGGACCTCTCCAATGTCAGGAAGTCTATACAGACCAGTTCCATTGGTGCACTGGTGTGGATACTGACCAGGGGGGCTCTAAGACCTGCTGTGGGAGTCTTCTGGAGACAGCTTTGATATCCTGGAACATCCTGGGCCAGTAAAAGCGCTCCCTCATCAGTGTGAATGTGCGGTCTAGGCCTAAATGTCCCGAATCATCATGTAAGGCTGTCTTGGCAAAACTGCGCAGCTTCTCGGGCAGCACCAACTGTTCAACTGACCCTCTTTGTCCATTTTTAATTTTGCGGTTGAGGATGCCGTCCTTGACCACCAACCTCTTCCATTCCTTCAGGAGAACGTGAACCTGTGCCCTGCCCTCCACACCGTCTCCTCTCTTTGGCTTGGTGTTAAGGGATCGATGGTGCAAAACGGGTCCAACCACAGGGTCATCTCTTTGGTCAATCCTAACCTGCTGCTTTGTCATTGCAGGCAGCGAGTCCGTCCCCATACCATCATATGACTCAGTTCGCGGATCAGGATCGCATGGTTGGGGAGGACCATCTATCTCGACCCCTGCAGCATTTTCCTCTGCCTCATCCAACCTTGGAGACCTCCTCCTGGGTTCTACTCGCTGTGGGCAAGTCTGAAGGGCTTGTGCAACTTCCTGACAGGATAGTCTGGACAAAGCGTCGGCGTTGGCATTGCATTTCCCTTGACGATATTGGATATCAAAATCAAGCATCGACAGGTAGGACACCCAGCGCTGACCTGTTGCATCCAATTTTGCCGTCGTCAACACGTACTTCAGTGGATTGTTATCCGTAAGGACGGAGAATTTGTGCCCGTACAGGTGATCGTAAAACTTCTCCGTTGCCGCCCACTTGAGAGCTAGAAACTCTAATTTGTGTGCAGGGTAACGTGTTTCCGATGGATGTAACCCTCTGCTGGCATACGCGATAACACGCTCCTTCCCATCTTGGATTTGAGCGAGAACTGCCCCAAGTCCTTCACCGGATGCATCGGTCTGCAACAAAAAGGGTAGATTGTAGTCTGGATAGGCCAGGACTGGGGCTGTGGTAAGTTTCTGCTTCAAACCTTGGAATGCAGCCTCGCATTCTTCCGTCCAAAGAAACTAGGGCGGTGGGACCCAGGGTGCCTTGACCCCCCTTTTCCTCTTTCTCGGGTTGCCTGAGGTGAGACGATATAGAGGCGCAACAAGCTTGGCATAGCCCTCCACAAACCGCCTGTAATACCCTGTGAAGCCCAGGAACTGCTGTACTTCTTTGCGGTTAGTGGGGTGTTTCCAGTCCGCCACAGTGCTTATTTTCTCCGGGTCAGTCCTGATACCCTCAGCTGACACCAGGTGCCCGAGGTACTGAACCTCTTCCTTCATCAAATGGCACTTGGAGGGCTTCAGCTTCAGCCCGTGTTCACGTAGCCGATCAAATACCATTTGAAGCCTCTCCAGGTGTTCCTCAAAGGTCTTCGAGAAGACGATGATGTCGTCGAGGTAGATGAGGAGATTGATGTAGTTTAAGTCACCAAAACAGCAGGTCATCAATCTCTGAAAGGTTGATGGGGCGTTTTGCAACCCAAATGGCATCCTGTTAGCCTCATATAGCCCCATGGGTGTGCTGAAAGCTGTTTTGTGCTTATCCTGCTCTGCTACTTCTACCTGCCAGTACCCAGAGGTGAGATCGAGGGTGGAAAAGTACTTGGACTGCCCCAATGCTTCCAGTGCATCCTCTATCCTTGGCAACGGAAAGGCATCGCTCGTGCTGCACAAGTTCAGCTTCCTATAGTCGACGCATATCCTCAGAGACCCATCCTTCTTCCTTACCACCACGATTTGGGAAGCATAAGGGCTCTTGCTTGGGCGAATTACCCCAGCCTCTTCCATCTCTATGAGAGTCTTCTTGACTCCCTCCCACTGGGCGGGTGGTATTTTGCGGTAAGGGAGTCGGAATGGCTTTGGATCCACCAGGGGTATTTCATGCTGGACAGTAGTTGTGTGTCCGTAGTCCAAGGAATGCTTGGAGAAGACATCACTGTTCTTCTCCACCAGCTCTTCGAGCCTGGAACGCTGCTCTTCATCATCTATGGCTGCTCCACTCAGATCCACACAACATGCTGTGGGGACTTTGCTACCACTCACCCCTTGTTCATGCATTTGACACACACCAGGCTCTCCCATCTCAGTGTTGTGACTCCTTTCCTGGCCTCCCTTCCCAGTGTGCAGTACTTCCTGGACCAAAAAAGCATCTGCCAGGTGAGTGTGGGATCTAATAGCAACGGTTTGTTCAGACAGGTTCATCACTCGGACAGGAACATATTGCTTTGTCACATTAGCCAGGACTCTGCCCATAACTAGACCCACTGGAAGCTTCAGAGAGGGCTTGGCTTCAACAAGGGCAGTATACGACTTTTTCTTAGGTCCCTTCATTACCTTGCACATCACCACCATCTCTCTGCCCGCAGGAACCAATCTTGTCTCTCCACAATACAGAACAGGGCTCACTCTACCTTCTGGACCACCAGGTGCCGTCTTGTCCATCTCCAGTAGTGCAGCATGCCATTCCGGATGACTATCCTTGATGCATTGGAGGAACTGCAGACCGTAAGAGTCTTGGAGGTGTTGTCTGGAGGCTCGTATTACATTCGTCCCCACCAGTAAAGGCACCGTGGACCTGTACTCTGTTTCTGGAACAACAAAGGCTGGTACACTGGCATATTCCTTGCCCAGAACCTTCAGTCTGACGAGTAGCACACCATGGTGAGGGACATCCTGACCGCCCGCCCCTTCCACTGGAATATTGGAAGGCTGAAGCTTCTGCTGACACAATTCACGGTGCTTACGCCAAAACTCATAGGTAATGCTGGTTATTTGTGAGCCAGAGTCAATTAAAGCCCTACACATTTTCCCGTTGACCTCAACATCCCCCTCATTCCTGGGGCCCACGAGGGAGGTTCCCTCTGCTCCTTGATCTTCCACTTGGGGACCTAATTGCCTGCCCATGGTTGCCCCCTCTACCATAGGCCTCAAGCCTACTCTTGGACTGTGCACATTAACAGAAAGGCGCACTCAACTATGTCTGGGCTTTGCCAAAAAGCTGATGAAGTCCAGCTACAGAGACTGGCTACCTCCCCTTAGAGAAACGCTAACTGGTCGGAAAACAAGAAATTCAAATAAACTGTCCATTCCTACATGCAGAACCGAGAGATACAAAAAATGGATTGCAGATGTCGCCTATTTGACATATTTTAGCTTGTGTATATATTGTTTTTTTTAATGAATGTTTTTATTGTAACAGCATATTGTAATTCAGTGTTTATGATGACAGCTGTTTGTATGTCTTTATGAACCTGCAATAATGGCTGAACTTTAAATAAAACTAAAACTAAAAACTAAAACTAAGCGTTTAAAGAATGTCCGGTCTGTGCTGCACTGGCTTCCTGAGAAACGGCACGGGGATGCTGGGGGTTGGTGTTCGCTTGGTCGGGCATGACAGTTCTACATACTCTGGCCATATGTCCGGCCCTCCCACATCGATAGCACACGAGCGCGGCAGGTTCGCTCTCACTCCTCGCTACTGACGACAATCTAGTTGGTGCAGGGGTTTTTAAGGAAACTAATGTTGATTCCAGCTGTGCAAGCCTTTTGACCTGTTCCTCTTGATTCAGAGTTAGCTTTTGTACCAGCACGGTCAATACAGACAGCTCCGAGGGGGGCTTCACTGCCTCAGTCGTCTCCCTTGCCGTCCCTTGCTGTTCTCTGCTAGCCACATGAACCTGGGTCAATGGTTTCTTTAATCTCTGTTGTGGATGAAACCTCTTCACTTCCCTTGCTAGGTTTCGTAGTTCCTCTTGAAGTTCACGAAAACTCAAGAGCCTATGTTTCAAGGGGCCAATCCTAAGGTACACCCCTTCATCATTCAACCCCCTCAGGAACTGACGAGTCAGTTTGGCATCACGGTCTGGGAATGGCTGGCCCCCACGCTGGGACTCCTCAACTGAACAGAGGGTGGCCTCTAGTGCGATAGCGTAAGAACAAGCTGTTTCATCAGGCCGCTGGTTCCTCTCATAAAAGTCAGCCAGTGGATCCAGTGACCTTTGCAAGTCTCCATATTCAGCTTTCAGTTCATCAAATGCATTCTCAGGTTGCTGTTCCTGGAGAGGGAGATTTAGAACCAGCCTCCTGGCTTCACCACTCAGATGACGCACGATTGTGGCAAAGCAGAGATGTGCAGGCAGCCCTCCAGCATCCAGAAGGTACTGCATATCACGTATCCAGTCTTCAATTAGGATCCTACACTCAGGGCCTCCACTGAAGATTTGCACATTCCTCACTTGATGCGTCTGTGTGAAGCCGACAGGTGCAGGCTGAAGAGGGCTGTATCGTGTCTGTCCTATGGTGGGGAACACAGCAGGGGGCACATTCTGGTAAGTGGGCATAGATGTCGACATTGCTGGAACTGGGGCCGGCAGCATGGGGTTTTGAGACTTAAAAATGGCTGCTTGGGAGGTGTACCAGTCAGTGGGCGAGACAGTATTATCCATCACAATCGTAGGCATGTGTGGGGTGGCTTGAAATTTTGGCTCTGACGTCTGCACATTTTCGTGGGGGTGAGACGGAATGGGTGGGTAGGGAATATTTGCTTGGGGGGCATACATATTGGGAGCTTGAGTGGCATACACCCAGTCAGGGGGTAGGTGTGGCTGGGGTAGTGGGGCGTGCCTGACCTCCTGTCCCAGGGGGCGGCTACTTTGGGCTGGCAAGCTGGCAGCAGCACCATGCACTACGGCTGTGAGGTCTGGCACAGAGGTAGGAGGTTCCTGCTGGATCAATTGGGGGGCGATGAGTAGGGTGTGGTGGGACATACCTGGCGGTCGGTGCTGGCGGTTTGGGTGTTGGGGCCTGAATAATGTCCGTACGATCTGGTGTTATAGTTCTGGGGCCTTGGATGAGAGGTGGGTGACCATGCACCATCGCTGTTGGGGTCTGAACTGACCCTGGTACATCATACCTGCTATATATTGGGGTGAGTATGGTGGGTGCAGGGGTTGGGGGAAACTGAACACTGGATGCGGGGGCGCGTCCAGCAGGGGGAAACCCTGTAGGCCCAAAACCGGGGGTGGTAGATGCAGGTTGCATGGTGGCTAGTAAAGGTGATTCGTAGGGTGGTGCAGTATTTATCTGGCGGGGCTGCCCCTGTGTTGTCTTGGGCCTGACAACCTGTTGGGGTTCCATGAGATGTTTGATATCCCCTACACAATGAGGTGACCACCCACCTGAGGCTTGGACATTATGATCTTGGTCCACGGTGCCAGCACTTCGATATAAAGTCTGTCTCACAGCGGAGTTCACTTCAGTTGGTGGTCGATGAGGGGTATCTTCCTGAGGTCTTTGCATGTTCAGCATTCAAAAGTGCGGTGTCCAGATAGCTTAGGTGCATGTAAGTTGGGGAATAATGTGTGTGTGTGTATGATAGTGAGGATGTGGGGTGAATGTTTGATTGTGACAGATGCAGCAAATATGTACCGTGATATACAGTGATATAGATATTATTATTATTGTTAGCTGAGTCCCTCTATCTTACTTCATAACATTCAAAAAATTGAAATAAAACAAAACTCAAAGCATATGTTTTCAGACACAGTACTGTTCTCCCTCTTTCCCTTCCTAACTCCTTCTCCTGCTCGTGTGGAATCCGCAGATCCGGGTCACGGCACCAGTTGTAACCCTTGAAGTCGGCTCCGTCTGGCCAGGGTCAGTTTAGGCCCTTGGTCTTCCTACTGAGTCTCTGCGTTGTGTATTTAGAATTTGTTGGTGTGGTGGAAGACGGCGAGATGAACCAGACGAGAACGCAGGATCTGGGGTTGCTTGATATTTATTCCAGGACTCCACCTTATCACAAAACATACGGTTGTCCCTTATCACAAAACATACGGTTGTCCCTATTACAAAACATCGAGTTGTCACTTATAAACCAAAAACACAACACTACAATAAATACTTCTAGCCTGGTCCCCTACAATGACCAGTACAACCAACAGGTGTGCGCCAGTGTGAGTGAAAGAGTATGTGTGGTTGTATATGCGCAAGTGTGTGTGTGTGTGTGTGTGTGTGTGTATGTGTATGTGCGCGTACACGGCGGAAAATGAACGACAGGAGTGAGGCTCTGGGTGTGTGCGTGCGCGTGTGTGCGCCCGTGCGTGAGCGCGTGTGCGCACGTGCGTGTGTGCGCACGTGCGGGTGAGCGCGTTTGGGCGCAGGTGCGTGTGAGCGCGTGTGCACGTGCGTGACCGCACTATCACAAGAACAGAAACACATCTCTCTAGCATAACCAACCCAAACCCCCCAGAAGTCTCCCACCCCAACAACAGCATCCCCACATCAACATGTCCCCACATACCGTAAAACTTCTAATATTAGCCCGGGCGTTTATTTGCTTAAATCACTGAAAGCACCCTGCCTTTATTGGGGACCTGCGTCTATTGGGGACAGGCGTTTAATTCATTTAGCAAAAAATGCAAACCAGACCATATCAAACCAGACCGCCGTCTCATCCATATAGGGTGGCTTTAGGGCGGACCGCGTATTTGTCCTCCTTTTTGAGACCCCCCCCCCCCCCCCGCCGGTCATAGGTCCGCCCGCCGGCCGTATGGTCCGCGGTGTGTTACTATTGCGCGCCCCCCCCCTCGGCCCGCGGTATGTTACTATTGCGTCCCGCGTCTGTGTGAAACGATCTGGGTTCTCATAAACCCGTTCGCGGTGGTAAGAGACAAGCAGAGTCTACAGCGTATAGATAATACAATAATAACCCGGTCACGGTGATAGATTACGCTAACCCTAACCCTAACCATAACCCCTAACCCTAACCATAACCCTTTTTGGAGTGAATTGTTTCACAGTAGACTCCGCAGTCTACTCCGCTGTAGACTCTGCTCTGCGAGCGGACGCTGTAGACTCTGCTCGTCTCTTACCACCGCGAACGGGTTTATGAGAACCCAGATCGTTTCGCGGGAGGGAACCTTTTGCGTCAATGTCAGACGTAGGGGCGTGACAAATCGTTGTCAAACCGTCAAGTCTAAATCATGCGATAGGCGCGCACGATGACATCCTCACAGCATGCACACCGGCTGTGTGTGGACTCGGGTCTGCGGCTGAGTCCGCAGCCGGGTCCGCGGGTCCGTTGCCGCGGACACCCCCCCGGCCGTAGGTCCGCGGTGTGTTACTATTGTGCGCCCCCCCCCCCCATCGGCCCGCGGTGTGTTACTATTGCGCGCACCCCCCCCCCCGTCGGCCGTAGGTCCGCGGTGTGTTAATATTGTGCGCACCCCCCCGTCGGCCCGCGGTGTGTTACTATTGCGCGCACCCCCCCCGTCGGCCCGCGGTGTGTTACTATTGTGCCCCCCCCCCCCCCTTCACATGATATTATTCACAACTCGGATTAATTTAATGAAACCCATTGATTCTTTTGACCGGTGGACCCTTACGGACTTAAGGAATATAAACAATGCAGGAACGGACACACACCGTACGGACTTTATGATCGCTTCAAAAGTTGGAAGTCAGACCTTTTCCCCGTCTCTCTTGTTTACTGGTAAGTCTGGATGAATTATGCGTTGGTGTTCATAGTTTGCGTTAAATGAACTGAATGATTTATCTGTGGAGAATCTAACTGATCTAACGACGTGCGTTATGTCCATATGGACAGACGTTTAAACGGTTACCGTATATTTGTGTAGGTGATCTAAACGGCTTAAGTCGTTCAAGAAATAATTTAGACAAAATCCAGACCCGGCCTATATTGGAGACCTGCGTTTATTTGTCAAAACGTGTCGCCACACCCGGCTTTTAATGGGGACCTGCGTCTATTAGGGACCCTGCTTTTATTCGAAGTTTTACGGTATTCACATTCAAAGTCAAACTGATCATATTGGCAAACAACAACGTTCCCTCAACTTTAGTGAAGAGTTGCAGCTCTTACTGCTTACCTTATCACTAAACAAAACTCAATGAATAAAAACTCATTGAACAAAACAACAAGGTGGCGCCTCCTGGAGGCTCCTTGCATAGGTTCACCTCCTTACATATATATTTACGATCGGGCGCAAGTAATCCCAGAATGGACTCGCCCGTGATGTGGGCGGGGCGTGATGTCACGCAGGCCGCAGCGAGACGTACTTGAAGCGGTGACTCGGCAACGCTGTCCCTTTTATCGTGGGGGCAGCCACATCTTAAAGCTTGTGTGAGAGGACAGTGCGGGAACATTTGATTTTGTTCTTTTGTGGTAATTTCTTTAATTTCTTTTGTAATTGGTTTTGTTGCAACCCATAAATACGACTATTCTGTTAGCTTTGTGTTTATTTTTGGGTTATTATGGGTTGCATTGCATTTGTGGTTGTATAGAGTTTTGTTTATGTGTCAGTGTGTTTAATTATTCTAGATTCTGTACATTTTATTGTTGGATTTCTCTTTTGTTATTAGTTGTTTTGTTTTCATTATCTTCTCCTGACTGGTTGCTCTCTGGGGTCCGTTTCGCAAAGCAGGTTCAACAACCTCTGAGTCTAATCCTAAACGCTGAGTTGATCTACTCTTAAATAGAAAACTCTGGGTTTTCGGTTCCAGAACAGTGGATTTGAGTTAATTTGATCAACTCAGAGGAGTTCCACCTAGGGTTAAGCGCGTGCACCACAACTATAAAAAGCCAGCATCAATGGAGCCCCGATTCGACGAGTCACCATGGCAACGGGGAAGAGGAGGTCTACGTTTTTCACCAACCTCGAATTGGTAATCCTAATGCGCTTATATGGCAAGTTTCAACACGTTTTTAGAAAGAAGTGCAACACTGCTGCGTAAGTTTAAATGTAGTCCTTTGCAATCACAATAATATTACAGGGGAAAACTGCTTGAATGGTAGCCTATTCATTTATTTAATTTAGGTGCAATCCCGCGGGGGAGAAGCGCATTTGGCAGCAGCTTAAGATGACATATAAAAACATTGTTCAAACAGATAAGACCTCGGCATGATCATTTTGATCATGTTTTACACTGTAAAGTAAATATTAAGTGGCTATTTGACTGTACACAGTTGCCTTGCTCAAGTGCTCTGCATCTCCGACATTGTACAAAAAACATCCATTTGCAAAGAAACGCAGTGCAACACACAATATCTGCTGGGATGTGAGAGCATGACTACGGTTGGTAATGTTGCAAATGTAAGGACGGATTAGGTTGTGTATGTAAATGATGGACTGTGACGTGAAACGGTACCGCTGAAAAAGATAATTGTATTGGAAATGATAATTGTCTGGAAAGGCTACATCTATGCGCGGTCTGATAACCCTCTCCCGACGAATATTTAATTCTCTGCGCAGTAATGCTGCACCGTCATCCACGGGATCGTTGTCAAAAGCAGTGCTCGAAGTGGGCCGGTACTCACCGGTACGCAGTACCGGCACTTCTACATTTTACCCTTTAGCGTACCGGCACTTTTTCTTGCGTACCGGCACTTGTCACAGGCTGCCGGTACTGTACTTTGCCCTGTACTGCGCCCCCCCCCGTCGGTCGTAGGTCCGCGGTGGCTTACGATCGCCCCCCCCCCCCGTCGGTCGTAGGTCCGGGGTGGGTTAATATCGCGCTTGGTTGATTCTTTTCTTTACTTTTATTTTGCTTTGCGTGTGGTGTCCCTGGGATTTCCCTCTCCTTTGGATACAGTTCTGTCACAGTAGGTCTCAGCACCGATTGGCTCCCCTTATTTCCCCCTCAGCGAGTCATTCTTTACATTAGTTTTAAAAACAGAAATGTGTATAAATAAATATTTTTGTATTACCGAACTGCCGTCTCTGCCTCATTGCATAACGAACCTCAGTGCCTTCCTTCAATTGGGTTAGTTCACTAAAAGAAATCCCTGGGCGAAATTCCCAGGGTGGCATTGTCTGGCAACAATTACATCCATCACTACTGCCTTAAAAGGCATCTCCCCATACCTCGTGTCGCCACAATCTGGCGTTGTCAGCAGGATTTGCAATTTTAGAGCAGAGACGTGCGTTCTGTTTTGATTTGTTTTTCATTTTTTAAAAGAAAAATCGTGGCTGTGTTAATAATGTAAGTGTCTGTGTCTGACCTGTGTTTCTTTCTCTTCCTTCGAGGCAAAGCAGCAGCTGGTTTTGTGGACCTGCAACAAACCCATTTCTCCTTTCCCTGGTCTCCTCCTCACGGTAGGGAAGGCCATAGCTGGTATAGGTTTAGTTATGGAGGCAGAACTGAGGGATTTAGTCGCTCAGCTAAGAGCAGACAACAAGAGCCTGAGACAGGAACAGGTGGCGGCCGTGCCTGGCCCTAGTACAGCGCCCTCAGTTTCGCTTGGTCCACTGCATCCTCCATTGCCAGTCCGCCTTCAACGGAGAGACTGAGGGGGAGGCGCATGAGGAAATTAAGTACCGCCCCAGTGAAGAGTGTTTAGACCCAGCCAAGATCATTGTGGTGTTAGAGTTGCTTTATGGGTGTGCAGAGTCGTATGTAGCTCTACAAGAGGCATTTTTCTCCCGACGGCAGCATGAGGGAGAGACTCTATTAGAGTTTTCCCTTGCATTGATGGGCCTCATGACCTCTGTGAAGCAGCGTGCACCCAGTGGCATACCCAATGCAGAGGTTTTGTTACGGGACCTGTTTGTGGAGCATGTGCTGGATGGGTCACTTCGTCGCGAGCTGAAGCAGTTTGTGCGCAGACAGCCTACTGCTACCTTACTGGAGGCTAGGAGTGAGGCGATCAGGTGGGAATGAGAGGGCCTACCTGGAGGTGTTAGAGGCCGTAGTCATTCTGTTCCTTCTGTCTTCGGTGCTCAGTGTGTGGTCCAGGGCAGCCGTCAGGCAGGTGTCGGTTCGCCTCAAGCCTCGGAGCTGTGTGAGATGAGGGAAATGCTCAAGTTGCAGCAGGAACAGTTGAACCAACTGACTCAGAGCATTTCCCGTCTGCAGGTCCCTCAGCAGCAAAGCCGACCAGCTTTTCGTGGTCCCATCATCTGTAGGAGATGTCAGCAACCAGGTCACATTGCCAGGGAGTGTGATGGAGCTCGTGTTCCTGCCCGCACTCAGCCTTCTTTGCCGGTCCCTCCGCCAAGTAGGCCGTTCCACTCTGCCCAGTTGCCGGGAAACTAGCACCCTCCGAACTGCAGAGCCACAGTTCGGAGGGGGCAGTTACTGGCTCCGGTGTAGGTTCAGGTGCAGGTGACGTGGAAGTGTCCAAGCTCATGTCATCTTGTCCTCATTTAGGTGTGAGGATGGGAGGGGTTGTGGTCTCTTGTTTAGTAGATAGTGTCTATGGTGTCAACTATTACCGAGTCTTTTTTCCATCAGCAGTTTGAGCCCTGGGGCCAAGAGCGGCTTAAATCTTGTCACTGGCTGCAGCTCAGAGCAGCCAATGGCCTGGCATCGGCTACTTGGAGCTGGATGTAGAGCTTTGTGGGAAGCTGTTGCCAGCCTGTGGGATCCTGGTGGTCAAGGACCCGCCTGGTGGTGTATCTTCACAGGTTCCCAGTGTTTTAGGGATGAATGTTATCCACAGGTGCTATGGGGAACTCTTTGGGCAGCATGGCTTAGCTTTGTTCAACCTGCCAGTGGTATCTGAGGGCCCTAAGCCCATCATGCAGGCCCTCCAAAAGTGCCATGAAGCCAGTGTTACAGCTGATCGGGGAGCAGCTATGTAGTAAAAAGGCTTGTCGTGTCCCGGGTGGCGGGATGAAGATTGTCGCGGCCACATGCTCAGAGCAGTACTCTGGCACTACTGTGCTCTTTGAGTCCCTACTCTGGCCTGCCCACTGGGCTGCTTGCATCTCCTGCCCTGGTACCGGTGGTACGGTATCGCCGAATTCCTCCATCTGAGTACGAGGTTGTTAAAGATCATATTAATCAACTGCTGGGGGCTCAGGTCATTAGGGAGAGCAGCAGCCCATATGCCTCTCCAATTGTGCTGGTCAAGAAGAAGGACGGTAGTCTTCGTATGTGTGTGGATTATAGGCTCCTGAATGGTAAAACCAGGAAGGATGCCTTTCCATTGCCCCGCATCGACGAGTCGTTAGATGCACTAACCGGCTCGTTGGTTTTCCACCATGGACCTGGCTAGTGGGTACAATCAGGTCCCCGTGGCCGAGGCTGACCATTCCAAGACGGCCTTTTGTACCCCCTTTGGCCTTTTTGAGTGGAACCGCATGCCCTTTGGGCTTTGCAACGCTTCCAGCACCTTCCAGCGATTGATGCAGCGGATTTTTGGCGACCAGCAGTGCCAATCCCTGCTTCTGTACCTCGATGACATAGTGGAACAACATCTGGAGAGGTTGGGTGTGGTGTTGGGGCGTTTGCAGCACGAAGGGCTAAAGGTGGAACTCAGCAAGTGTGCCTTCTTTCAGCAGGAAGTGAATTACCTGGGCCATGTTATTTCAGATAAGGGTGTCTCCACAGACCCCAGCAAGGTCAAGGCTGTCTCCACTCTCTCAGAGCTGCGTTCCTTCCTTGGTTTCGCCAGCTACTACCGCCGCTTTGTAGAGGGTTTTGCAAAGCTGGCGGCACCCCTGCATAAGTTGGTGGCAGAGCTGGCAGGTCTCAACCCCAAGCGAGTTGATCAAACCGTCTCTGGTCGTTGGACAGAGGAGTGTCGCCATAACTTTGAGGCCTTGAAAACTTGTCTTACCACTGCACCTGTGCTGGCGTATGCCGACTTCACCCTCCCATTCATCCTGGAGGTGGACGCCAGCTATGGGGGTCTTGGAGCCGTATTATCGCAAGAACAGGATGGTAAGATTCGGCCCATAGCTTATGCGAGCCGCGGTTTGAGGCTCACTGAGCGCAACATGAGTAATTACAGCTCCATGAAGTTGGAGTTTTTGGCGCTCAAGTGGGCAATGACTGAAAAGTTTAGGGAATATCTGTTGGGGCACAAATGTGTTGTTTACACCGACAACAATCCCTTGAGTCATCTGTCATCCGCCAAGCTCGGGGCCACTGAACAGCGTTGGGCAGCCCAGCTTGCGTCGTTTGATTTTGAGCTCAAATATCGTTCGGGCCGTAGCAATAAGAATGCAGATGCCCTTTCTCGTCAGCATCCCCCTGAGGCACAAGACCTGCAAGCCATGGTCCATGGCACGTTGCTCCCCAAACCCCTACAGCAGGCCCTGCAGGTGGACAAGGTAGATGCGACACAAGCCACTGTTGCAGCCTTGCCCCATCATCCCCATCTGACATCGCTATGCTCCAGCGCACTGACCCAGTCATCCAAGAAGTCCTGGCTTTCTGGGCACGTAAACAGCGTCCCAATAAAGAAGAGCGGAAACAATTGTCTCAGTCAGCCTTGGTGCTGCTGCAGCAGTGGGACCGGTTGATAGAAAGGGATGGTGTGTTGTATCGCCGGGTTTTCCGGCCAGATGGGGCTGAGGTTGTGTTTCAGTTGTTGTTGCCTGCAGCTTTAAAAGCAGATGTGCTGACTGAGGTTCACCAAGGGCATGGTCATCAGGGGATTGAGAGGACTCTAGAGCTACTGCGCCAGCGGTGTTACTGGCCTGGTATGTCTGCTGAGGTGGCACAGTGGTGCCAGGCATGTGAGAGGTGCCAGGTGGCCAAGGTGAGTCAGCCGGCTGCGCGCAGCCTCATGGGACATCTATTGGCTTCTCGACCTAATGAGATCCTGGCTATTGATTTTACTGTTCTGGAGCCCAGTCATAATGGGATGGCAGACGTCCTTGTAATGACTGTCTTCAGTAAGTACATGTGGGCTGTACCTACCCGTGATCAGCGAGCTACCACTGTAGCTCGGGTCTTGGTTACTAAGTGGTTCTCAAAATTTGGTGTCCCAGCCCGGATACATTCTGATCAGGGACGGAATTTTGAGGGTTCTCTCATTCACCAGTTATGTGTTTTGTATGGGATAGAGAAGTCTCGAACCACGCCATACCATCCTTCAGGGAATGGGCAATGTGAGTGTTTCAATAGAACACTTCACGACCTGCTGCGTACACTGCCCCTGTCCCGTAAGCATGACTGGAGTTCCTGTCTTCCCCAGGTCCTGTATGCCTATAACACCACCCCGCATCAGGCAACTGGTGAGTCCCCTTTTCTGTTGATGTTTGGCCATGAGCCAAGACTCCCAGTTGATTTCCTCTTGGGTAGGGTTCAGGACCCTGTTGGTGGCCATGTCCATGAGTGGGTTCAGGAGCACCAAGCACGCTTACAGATGGCTTTTGAGGGAGCTCGTGACCGGTTGAAGGCTGCTGCAGAGCGCCGTAAGAAAAACTACAACCAACATATCCGAGATCTTCCTCTGGATGAGGGCCAGTTGGTATGGTTACGAGACCTTGGTGTACGGGGGCGCCACAAGATCCAGGATCAGTGGGCCTCGGTTATGTATCGTGTCATGAGGGCACCGAGGGAAGGGGGCTCGGTCTACACCATTGCCCCTAGGGATGATCCAACCAGAGCCAGGCAGGTCCATCGTTCTTTGTTGAAGGCTGTGATAGGGGTGGATTCTCCCGGTGGCGCTGCTGTTTCCTCTCCACCTCCTCCTGAGCGATCTCAGTCAGAGGATGAGGTGTCATGTGATGGTGATTGGCTGGTCATGAGGCCTGAGAACCCGTTGCCCACTTCCTTCCAGGCTGAAGCTGTGACCCAAACCACTCCTAGATTGCTGGTTCCACCATCTAACCCAGCCCCCTCAGTGCCATCTTCCTTGGTGGCTCCTGCTACTGTAGTGGCAGGTACTTCTTCCCTCCCTGTTGCTGGAGATACTGTCCGGCGAACAGTAAGGTTAACTGCAGGTCACCATTCCAATGTCCATCACCTCCCACAGTCTGCAGGGGGCACTGGACAAGGAAGTGTGAACCCTTCTGTTCCCATTTCTAATGCAGTTGCTGCACTATTTAGGCCTTGGAGTTGAGTCCAGTTTGCTGCTGGTTATTCCATCGTCGGGACGACGATTCAATTGATGGGGGCAGATTGTGGCAACAGCAGTCCCAACCAATCACGGTGGGAGACTGCCACATAAAGGCGGGCATAAAGCACCTGTCGGCCTCTTGCTTGCCAGAGGCTGGGTACGTCACTCCTGTGCGTCCTTCACTCCCGCTTCCGTGCAGTGACAGGTGGGTTGCCAGCAGCGGCTGCATTTCTACTGTATGTCGCCCATCCAGTGCTAACTTTAGTTATTGTTCATAAAGGCTCGCTTGGGTATTGTTGCTGGCTGTGCGCTGCTTACCGCTCCGTAGGATGCGTACAGACGTAAGATGGTACAACTGCCATGGCTGTGGCTCCTCCTTGAGTGTGTGTGTTGATGGCTGGTTTATCCTGGGTGCCATGATTGCTCATGCACCACAGGTGTGCAGCCCCACCCAGCCAGAGTCCAATCAGTCTGACTCAGGCCAGGTGAGGCTGTAAACCAGCCATCAACAGCACACACTCCACATACACCCTCCACATATCCCCAACACCAAATTGAGGCCGGGGAGAATCCCCAGCCTCGCCTACTCCCCCCCACCCCCCATCCAAGCAAACAGGAAAAAAAAAAACACATACCGGACTCTCAACAGGGTTACCATACCTACAAAAAACCTGGACTCTTTTCAGGGTTGCCATACCTTAACAAAAAATAAACAACCCCCCCAAACCCCACTACCTCCACACCTCCCCAGTGTCACACACCAACCCCACCCTCCCCCTCCGTCCCGGAGACCGGAGGCTGCTGCTTGAGCTGGCGGAGGTGTCTCTGGGCTAGCTGGCTCGGAGGAGGCCCGACAGCTGGGCCGCGGAGGTAGCTTCTCGGAGGGCCTGGAGCAGTCTGTTAGGTACCCCCCTCCACCAGGGCGACGAGGCATGATTCCCCCCCCCCCCACCCAATCTCCTCCTGGAGCATGGGGCCTTGGGCTCCTGGTCCCCTGGCAGAGGGGCGGCTGGCCTGGGCTGCTCCAGGCTGGATCCGGGGGAGGCTAGCGGCAGACGGTTGCGGTAGCTGCGCTGCCTCCCCGCTCCTCCGCTGGCCGTCGCTGCCGTTCAGGGGGGGAGCTGGTGCTGAGGTGGCTGTCCTCTGCCGCGGCTGGTGGCTCCAGTGCAGCTTTGGACAGCCCTTCCATGTCCCGTCCTGGTCGGAGGAGCCCCACATTGGGCGCCAGTGTGGCAGGGTTAGCCCTCACCACACGCCACCTAAGTGGCTTCCTTTGGGGCCCTCCGACACAGGACATGGGTAGATGGTAGTGCAAGATGTTTATTGGAGTTTCAGGCAGATGGTATTCTCCGAGCTGATGGTACAACTGCCATGGCTGTTCCTCCTTGAGTGTGTGTGTTGATGGCTGGTTTATCCTGGGTGCCATGGTTGCTCATGCACCACAGGTGTGCAGCCCCACCCAGCCAGAGTCCAATCAGTCTGACTCAGACCAGGTGAGGCTGTAAACAAGCCATCAACAGCACACACTCCACATACACCCTCCACATGCATGTATAAAAATGAAAGATACACAAGTTTATAGTAGGAATGGCATAGCTATATGTATAAATGTAGAAATGAAGCCCTGATTGTCGCCATAGTCTGGTTATACTCCAGCTTTCTTAGTCTTCTTAGTCATCAACCTGCTTTAGTGGTGTAATGTTGCGAATTAATAACATGTATCATCAGGCTGTAAAATATCTGCACATAGCCAGGAGTAGAAATAAATATACAAGTTGTAGTAACTGCACCTCAACACAGGATGGCGGTACACATAGTACACTGGGGCGGAAGTGCAACACTAGCCATTGTGCGTCATGGAGGTCACGCCTCCTGCTGAATGACATCCGGCGGAAACATCCGGTTGGGGGCAGAATCGTCCAGGCAGACCTCCAGAGGGACGCGCGGACGATCTCTCCACGCGCGTGGCATTTACATTTACTTCCCCCACATGCTTGGTAGATTAAGATAACTAAACCTAAACAAATAAAGTGAGTTAAAAGCGATTCCTGTTGTCGGCGGCCTCCTTCCCTCGGAACACAACCCCACAATCTGGTGACTTCCCGACGTGATTCGAGGTGAACGGAGAGGCTTTGTTTCGGGCTAGAGAGCTTTCGCCACGCGACGGTGTACCCACTCGTCGCCTCTGTTACAAGCCGGCTATTAAACAGGTAAGCAGTTTCCTTTTGCTACGGCTAAAAACTGCATAGTTATCTATAGAATATTAGGTAACAGAGGTGACTAGCGGACGTTGTTGCAAAGCTTTGGTTCTCTGGTCCATAGTCGTTACAGTTAAGCCGAAACAAAAATGAACAGGCGCTCATAACTCTTTTGGAATTAGTTAGATAATATTTAGTCGTTATTATATGACCATTACAAAACAAGCATGTGATCAGTATTGTATCTGCGGGTTCAAGTCCCCAATATTGGTTCAAGTCCAAGTCGAGTATCAAGTCTCAAAAATTATTTAATAATCGTGGTTTAAATCCCAGATTATCAAATAATGACCGTGGTTCAAGTCCAGGAGTTTGAGTCTCCGAATTCTTTTAATAATAGGGAGTTTTTATTGTCAAAATGGTCAAAGGTTGTGACCCACATGATAACGTGGTAAATACGGAGGTGGAGTGAGGAGATCGTGTGGTTATAGAACTTTACTAACAAAGAGATAACTAAAATGGGACGATAATAACGTTCCCCACACAGAGCTGCGCTAACTTGCATGTAAAACAATAACCCGCATAATTCTGCATGTGCTAAATGCTTGATAACCGTACTAATATGCTCTTAACTCCAAACATGTGGCAGTAGCTTAGCCTTCTTTGTCTTGTAGCATATCTGTGTTAGTACCCCCAGGCAAACATGTGGCAGTAGCTTAGCCTTCTTTGTCTTGTAGCATATCTGTGTTAGTACCCCCAGGCAAACATGTGGCAGTAGCTTAGCCTTCTTTGTCTTGTAGCATATCTGTGCTAGTACCCCCAGGCAAACACGAGGAAGTGGCTTAGCCTTCTTTGTCTTGTAGCATTTCTGTGCTATTAGCCACAAGCTATCCCGAGGGGCTAGCGGATAGGCTAGGTATTTAGAACTGAAGATAGCCCACCACGGGGGGTTGTTTATGGCTCATTGTTCTCCAGGGGGGATGATAGCATTCCTGTGCGGCCATACGGTCCAGGGTGGAGGCTAATGGCTATGCTAGGTCTAGGGAGAGACAGTAAACTAATATATATAAACCATAGACATATGTACACAATACCAGTGGATTTGGAGCACTTCCACATATGGGCACACACATAGTAGGATATATACACAATATTAACGTGGAGGATATAAAGTGTGCGCATTTAAATAAGTTCTATGCTATGGTAACACAGCAGGGAGCATAGATTACAAATCTCTGTCAGCCATTTTGGGAGTCCCCAAAATGGCCCCCAAAACCCCCTACCCCTCGACCACCCCTACCCCCATCAGACTACCCAGACTTCCCCCCTCCCCCGACGACTGACCATGTGATGGGGACAAAGGAAATGAAGTTAATGAATGAAGTGTGAATGAAGTTGTGCACTCCTAGAATGCAAGGGGAGAAGGCAGAATGGAGCCCAATACAATAATTTGGTTTAATGTTATTATCTAGACATATACATTTATAAATAACTATGTTAACAGATGTCATTACTGTGATAAAAAGTGTTGTTGTGTAAAAACTGATTATTCATAAGCATCAACTTGTCAGTAATAGGAAGGTGTTAAAATTGACATTAACTCTTTGTTTTATTCTTTCCTTTAACCTTAAGAGAAGGAGGGGACCTCCATGCCCCTTCCAAAGAAAGATCACGAACACCTCTTTTTGTTTTTTATTAATGATAAGAAATTATAAGGTTAACAAAGGAGGAAAGGGAAGTTGGACAGGACACAATGAGATGGGGACAGTAAGTGGTAATTCTTATAACAGGAGGATTTATTTAGAAAGACAGAGGGAAGTAGACAGAAGGATAGAAGAAGGGAAAGTGTAAGAAAGTTAAAGAAAGTTAAAGAAGGTAAAGAGAGAAATGTGGTCTAGAGAGAGAGGGACAGAGCAGAGATAAAGCCGCAGGAGGTAATTTAGATAAGGAGATCTAACAAAGGAGGGAGGCATTATAGAGTTATGTAGGGGTTTACCTTATAATAGTAGTGGTAATAATAATAATGATGTTAATGATAATAATAATAATAGACATAATGAAACATAACGAAGAAAGCAATGCGAACATTAGGACGGTTGAAGATCAGGTCAACTATGTATATATGTCTGTTATTTGTTTTTGTTTCCTGTTGATTTTGTTTTCTTTGTGTATTTGTTTTATACTTTTAACTGTTTGTGTGAGTGTTTTGTGCTTTATAGGACAAATAGCAGACCAACAGCTCAGTCACGTCACATGAAGCCCCGAACCCCTGGTACCCCCCTCATGAGTATTTGTGCATAAGATGGTTGATGGGCATAATACGGCCCTATCTGATAGTTTCATTTAAATCAGAAGTTATCTCCTCTACCACTCGTCCACAGTAGTCCAGAGGTCAACCAGCGCTGGGGACTGTTAAGCAGTCCAGGGACTTTTCTCCCGCCTCAAGCGACGATATGGGAGTGTGGTAGAGTCATAACCTGATACACAGTGTAGGGGTGTAACAATTAATACAGTCAATTTTTGGGTTGCTCAGTTTACCTTCATAATGTGGTGTCCATTGTCTTGTTTTTATATACGATGTTTTGTTTTTGCTCAATGATGCTGACCATTGCTGAGGTTATGATTCTTAGATGGACCAGAGGGTTTTCACCTGGGACACACACACAGGGTGCCATTTGATTATTAGAGGTGACTTGGGCGATGACAATGAGGAAATTGAGGCTGGTTTATCTGAGCCATATCCATTTTTAGACAATGGAGGGGGGTCCATTAGAGAGAGGACAGTTGATCTGGGGTTCCTGCCCTAAATGGACTCAAACTCATATTTGGACATTGAAATGGACTCCATACACAAAATGAACAGCAGGAACATTCCTGTTACCAGCGGTTGATAAGTTTCATATTAGGAGGCAACATGGTTGACGGTCTTATCTGAATGTGATGTGTTTTTACACTCTATATTTTCAATTTTCTTTTTGATTCTTTTAATGATTGATTATTCACAAGCGATTGATGTTGAAAGATGTTAACACTCTATAATTATGATTTGTTGTGTATTGACAGTGACTGGATTGCAGAGAAGTGCTTAATCCTGATGGGGGGTGAGATCTTCTCTACCGTCATGATACTCTTTTTTCATCTCCTAGAGGTGGTTATCGACTGGATGATGGTAACCCGACCTGGACAGACCTCTCTTCAGCTGCTGAAAGGATAACTGGGAAGAGCTCTTCCGGTGGGGTGAGACTAGCTCATGAATTTGGCCTTATTAGAACAATTGAATAAGTTTACCTAGTCTAAAAGTAAAATAAAATAATGTGGGCATAAGATTTAAAGGTAACGCTAGAAGACTAAAATAGTTGTGCCAAAAAGCTTGATAAACTAGGACCCAGAATCACTGTCATGTACATATATTTTATGATATCAATATATAAAGGTAAATACAAGCGGGAAGAATGAATGCAACATGCTTAACTTTGTGTTAATTTTACGTGACTTTTTCAAAGTCACGAGGAGGGAATAAGTAGTGTATTTTACTTCAAGGAGGGACTATTTTTGTATTTTATTCCAAGGAGGGAATATTTTTGTATCTTATTTGCAAGGATATTTTATTTCAAGGAGGGAATAGTTTTGCATTTTATTTTCAAGGGGGGGAGTAATTGTGCATTTAGATTTTTTGTTTTTTTGTTTTATTCGTTTAAATGTTGAATTTACATAAGTCAGACATATGGTCTTTGAACATTTGCAAGGACCAGGTTAAAGTAATCATTGGGAAATACTTCAGCAATCTGTTGGGAAAGGATCTAATGCATAAGCTAAATAGTTTATTGACATAGAAAATTGGGAATTACTACGACAACGCCTAATGCTGTTATGCTGTGTTTAATACCTTAACTTGTTAGCTCTTTCCACTGCTGTGTCAAAACTACAGCGCCAACACCGGGTGGTGCAGCAGTTACCCATCAAACAAGCGGTTATGTTACATTCACTGGGAATGGTGGAAAGAGTGAACGGGACACTCAAGAAACTGACATTTCCGAGAAACAGAGTGCAGAGCCAAAGGACGAACCACCAACCAGGGTGGAGAAAGGTGACCAGGTGTACCCGAGAGTGTGCAGGGGACAGTGGAGCGCCCCGATTTGATCAGGCTGTGGTACCTGATATCCTGGAGTTCGGCACCTGTGTCTAGGAGGACATGGCACCTGTTTTACTTGAATGTTGAATTATTAAATACACAGTATGCTTCACGGTTGTCAATACAATGCATTATAAGTACGGAATGTGTTATGCTGTAGTCCCATGATTGCTTTAATAATGAAACGGATGAATCTTTTGACGCTGCTAAAATGTTCTGACTACTGGTGATGAGTGGATCCGTGGGGAAGGCACACATGGGTACGTGTTGGTAACCTTGGCGTGTGGGCCTTGCCTATGGATCACAAGATGGGCATTGAATTCATGAACTGTCCGACTTGAGGTTGGCTACAGATACGGGGGATAACACTGATGATCTTTGAGTAACCTGCGTGCATGGAAACCATCTGAGCAATTGCATGCTAGTCTACAGGGCGTTTTTTAGATCTATATAGGGTTAATGCTGCTAACACGGTAATGTCTGTTCTTATACCTGGAGGTATTCGATTTTGGTTATACATGCATATAAGTATTTGAAGGGATTTCATATGGGGAAATTACAATGCATTAACTACTATGCCTTTCTGTCCTCAGGATACTGTGATAATGGTATGACATATGGATTGTATGATGTGATGATAATTTGTCTACTGTTGGCTACGGCCCATGTATTCTTTGAGACACACCAAGGTGAATGCCATCCAATTTAGAGATGCGACAGGTTTTCCTACTGTCTAGAAGAGGTTTTCCCGAACTAAGTCGATTGGTGATGTTGATGTTTTTCTTTTCGCTTGAATTTATACTCACCATTTTTAGACCTTACATGATACATAGCATTATTAATTTATAGTATGGTCATCAGTGATGACCAAGGAGGGACTGTTGCGAATTAATAACATGTATCATCAGGCTGTAAAATATCTGCACATAGCCAGGAGTAGAAATAAATATACAAGTTGTAGTAACTGCACCTCAACACAGGATGGTGGTACACATAGTACACTGGGGCGGAAGTGCAACACTAGCCATTGTGCGTCATGGAGGTCACGCCTCCTGCTGAATGACATCCGGCGGAAACATCCGGTTGGGGGCAGAATCGTCCAGGCAGACCTCCAGAGGGACGCGCGGACGATCTCTCCACGCGCGTGGCATTTACATTTACTTCCCCCACATGCTTGGTAGATTAAGATAACTAAACCTAAACAAATAAAGTGAGTTAAAAGCGATTCCTGTTGTCGGCGGCCTCCTTCCCTCGGAACACAACCCCACAGTAAATAGACCAAAGTTTTCATCAAGTCATGAACAAATCTGCCAGTATTTTCTCTCAGCTTTTGAAATGAATCAGATACTGGATCCAACATACAGTATATTATTATTTGTTTACTTTGCTACATTCAACATCATGTATGTGTGTTCCTATCCTGCTGCAAAAACAAATTTCCTCTCAGGGACAGATCAAAGATTTTTGAACTTTGACCTTGAACTAAAGAAAGTTTCTAAAACAAAGCTCTCACTTAGTAAAATTAAATAATACCAGGCTTGCAGAACAACATATCAGCACCCACTGTGTGAAAAATGAAAGGTCATCTGTTTCAGATATATTCTTAGGTTGCATTTCTCCTAATTCCTCATTTGACCTCTACTCTTTGCAGAGTGCAATCCCAGAGGCTGTACTCCATAAATACAGTAATTACAAACACAAGATGATGAATGTGCTGATATAATGGCAGCAACCTCATCCCCTTCTACAAGTGAGTAGTCTTGTTAAATGGATCTCTGCCAAGGCAACTGAGGACCTGATAACTGGAACATTAGGTGTTTTCTACTTTCTTATTTTCTACTAGAGCAAAATTGAAAAGAAAATAATGGTCATATTTTATCTACAGCAGAAAGTAAATGCAGTGTGTCCTGCCTTCTCTCTTTGCATAGGCCTACATAGGTATATTTATATTTTAACTATGTTGTCAACATTAATTTATACAACCTTCCCGTTGCGCCACCTATGACACAATCTCTACACATCTTTGTTGCATCCTAATGAAATTATGTTATGCAATTGAGAGAATGATCTGAGCAAAACATAATTCCTGAACATTTAAATGTTCTTTGCATCCATCCATAGAAAGGAGGCTATAATTACCACTAAATAGCTCTCATTTGCATGTCTGTGATAAAGCACAGTGTGATTTGTCCCTGCAAGGGCTCCTGATCGGGCAACAATGCATCCTCAATAATGCAAAGATAACCTTGTTGTGTATGCTAGCCATGACATGTTAGGTATTGTCAATATTCCACCAGAATGTTTATTGATCATATTTCCCAACCGAAAAATATGGATTCAAATTCACACTTAAAAAAAGCTCACAGCAATGACTAAATGTTTGGGATTCCTTAGACCATACTTGTAGCCTACTTTAGAATATCTGCAACTTTAAAGCATTGAAGTTAGTTTAGAAATGATCAAACCATTATCTCATTATTGTATTTATCATTTATAACTGATTATGAGTAAGTATTCATGAAGGAACAACTACTTTATTAATTCTTCAAAGTTGCAGTTATTCTAAAGTGCTACCCCACATTAATTTCAATGGCATTGGAAGAAAGAAGACGTTCCCAGGCACTACAGCCAATTGGCCAACCAAGTGTCTCTATCCCAGTTTAGACTTTATTGAAGCTGTGACACGGTAGGCCAATTGCACTGGCATTCCACCATAACAAAGATGTAGGCCATACAGAGACACATGCATAGTGTGATTAGATAAGGCCCAAGTGTCTAGGGCCCCTTTTTCCCAGGGCTTCAGTTTTCTTTGTCTGTTTGCCTTATCTCCTCCTTATGTAGTGTCCAGTACCACCCCAGTAGCATCCCTCCCCCCATATCTCTCTCTAGCTCATCACCTTCCATTTCCTGTTGATTGCACATACAAAGCAATTTAGATTTGTTCTGATCTCTCCAGCTGGCAATATGAGAGTCACTTTGATACAAGGACCTTTTCATGTGTCAGTGAATGTGTGCATTTCAGTGTGTGTTATAAGTGTGAAAGTGTGTTACAGAGAGCAGGATACATATTGAAATATTGACCCTGAAATCTGTGACCTAGACATTTTAAAATAAACTTTCTCCAAGGAACTTGTAATAATAATACTTTTAATTTTAAAATGCCAGTGACCTAAAAATGTTTTTGTTTTCGTTAGTACGTATGTCTTCTAGGATCTTGAACATAGCAATCTGACAAAAAACATTTTGTCACTGTTATCTGCCATCAACATTAACCGCTGCCCAGATGGTGCTCCACAAAATCCACGCACACCTTGCCATGTACAACGTTCACAAACTGGTTTCTTTCTTAATTGCGCTATTACTTTAGTAACAGCGACAACATAGCATAGATTACTATATTGATGATCATAGAAGACATACTATGACATTTAGCAAAAACACAATTTTAGGTTCACTGGCACTTTAACTTAGATTTGAATAAAATTACTAAGAGTACCACCTTGACAGTGTGACTGATGACCTTTATAAGGAGCCTACTTTGTCCCTGGAATGCCAAAATGCATTGTGTATGTTTACACTTGTATTCTGCAAAGCTCTACCAAACCATGTCTTTCGGAATTAAACTACTACACAGGGTGTTACATACCCCCCCCTGCTGGATGGGATGTATAACTTGTTGGTGACCATGTGCTTGTGTTTCCTCTCCCAGGTGGCCCTAATCTGAGGGGAGGACTTTAAAAGGAAGCAGTGTGGCTTGGTCTGGGGCTCTTCTTTGTCCTTTGTTCCCAGCCTTGTGCAACAGCAGTTTTTGTGTGCTTGTTTTGCTGTTAAGCTCTCTTTTGTTATAACTTCGGTTGGTGAGTCCGGTAGTCCTGTTTTCGCGGCTTTATTTCGTTAGGTTAGTTATGTGTATTAGGTTAGAGTGTCTCTTCTTCTTTTTGTTCCTTTTGGCCGGCTCACCAGCTTTGATTCATTTATTATGATTGTTTTGTTAATAAATTGGTTGTGTTGCTAAAACCCTGACTCTGTAATTATGTTGGGCCTTCTTTGAGACGAGCTATGGCTTGAGGGCCGTAACACAGGGCCATAAAATGATTTCCTTGTAAATAATAAAATACAGATTCCATGGAATTCAAACAACAAACACAAGAACATGCAAAAAAACTGAACATACCTACTCACTAAATACAGTCTCAATTGTTGTCATGCCCCTAGTGGGCGTGTTTGTCACTTTGTTTCAGCAGTTCAGTGTGGTTTGTTTGTTTTTGTGGGTGTGGCAAATTAGGACCAGTGTATGCAGGGAAACGGCTAAAACACTGCCATGTGGTGATCAACTACAGACATGTGTGAGCTCTCTCACTCATTAGCTTCTGAGGTGTTGCTTTTCTTTCTCCCTCTTTGCTAAGGCAATATCTAAGTATTTTTCTCCCTCTTTGCTAAGGCAATATCTAAGTATTTTTCATCGTGTAACATTAAGATATCACTTATTTTTTAGTTCTAAGAATACTGTGATGGTTAAGACGCTAATTAGTTTCATGCTAGGCTAAGATAGCTTCATGTTCACTGCTGCTTGTTTCTACTAGCTTGATTGTGTTTCATCATATAAGCTACACAGCTACGTTAGCTAAGTGGTGCTATTTGGCTTGATCCTGTCTGTTTAGCTTCTTTAATGATGTATATGTCTCATTGTACTGTGTTACAGTTTCACAAGATTCTCAGTAAACTTCATGGAAATGATTCGTCTGTGTCCTGGAGTTTTTTGGGAGTGTTTAAACTGAATTGGAAACGTAGCCCATGACAATTGTATTTCCCAGGATCAGCGGAAGAGGGCCCCCGCCTGTCTTGTTACTGGATACGTTCATTAACAAGTACATCTTTATGCAGAGGTGGAACAAGGTGAAAACATAACATTTAAAATTTAAATATAAACAAAAATAAAAAATACATTAAAAAATAAACAAAGTGAAGACATTTGTGGTAGTATGTTGCAATTGGAACAGCTGTTAAATAAAACCCAAGCCTCAACGATTGACTTGATTTCATTTTGAAGACAAAGCATTGAAACAAATCAGACCCCCTAGATTAGACAGCAACTCCAAAGTCATGGTAAATTCAAACTTAAGTTTTGATCTCCTGATTTTATCTTTGATATGTCCAATGAATGTTAGGTGTGCAAATCGGCCAAAAGTTAACATTATATTAGTTAGTCAGTTATTTAGTAGCTACATCATGAAAACGTTGAAGCTACAATATTTGCTATTTTAAGCTAACCTAGTCAACATTTGGAAAATAAACAGCTCTGCCTAGCTAATGTATAAACGTTTTCAGAAGACAAGTGTTTGTAATTCCTTTTTAGTGATTAAACGTGGCTGTGGCTTTGCGTTTCATGTCGCTAATGTAGCCTATACTAATTATCAACAGGGGAAGAACATGTTTGCCATTGCTTGTAGATTTATGTTTACTTACACAACTAACACATAGCCTCGATTTCCAGATTTACCAGTCGAATGGCCGAATGGGCAGCTTGATGGACCAATGGCTGCAACCACAAATCTGAATGCAAACAGAAGTGAAGGAGCAAAACTGGTAAAAGCAACGCATTGGGTCAGACTAACTTACAGATTATTTTTAATAGACATTTTTCTTAAATCTCTCTTTACTGTTTTGTTAATATCTGTTAATACCCTGATTGCAGGAAAAAGAGGAACATTTTTGACAGTTTTGACATTTATGTGTGCAGCAGGATACAGATGTATTGTGTTCCTGTCTGTTTTAAGTGGGCTTGTATTGTATTGCTTGTTCAATTACTCGGTGATTACGAGCCAATCGTCGTATGCGGGCAGTCTATAAAGGCAGGTAGTTGTGCAATACGCCCTCCCTCTAATGCCAAATGCACCCCCCCCCAGGTATTGCAGGTATAAGATCGGTTTCTGTACTGTTTGTGCCCTAGTTTATCCTTTTTATCCTGTTGTTTATATTAGTCAGTGACACTGAGGTCCATTAACTGCTGATCGCTACTGGTACTCGCGCTGATAGTAGCAGCATAAGCAACATAGGCGCTCTCCCCCTCTCCGAGCTATCTGATTGGTATGTAGCCTACTATGCCGCTATACATAACATACATGCAATATGTAATTTTCTCTAAGTTGACATCCTTGTTTTTAACATGACTTTTGTGTATCACAGGGACTGTGTGCCTGGGTTGAGGTTTAGCGGCTACTCTGGCTCACGCTGCAAGGACGCTGCTGCTTTGGCTACAGTTTGTGTTGCTCACCGCCAGCTTGTGTTAAGGCCCTGACACACCAAACTGACGTCAAAGAACTAGACAAAGGCCAACTGTTGCGTTGCCTCGCGTCACTTGTGTCTTGGCCAAAAAGTTGAACTTGAACACACCACAAAGACTACAGCCAACTGCCGATTAGCACATACGTTCTGCGCCTGCGTGAGAGGAAATAACTCAATAGCAGGTGGTGATAGTTTGAATTTGTCATTTAAAAAGGGACACCGAAAGACCTAGGACTGCGGATATACAAACATGAAATAGTTTAGAAATGAGACATTATTTTTGTGCGTGCCCACTTGACAAAGTCGTTTGTTGCTTTGCTCACTTCCGTTTCTCTTCTCGTGCACTGATTCGCTTAAGCTGAACACCCAATTTGAACAGCCAAGCTGAACACCCTCCACTTTTCCCTCCTTTCCACCCACTCACCTGTCAAATCAGCCTCGTTAACCCTGTCCTGCCCCTTGTGTGTTCCCCAGCCTAGCTGCTCCCTCTGTGACTCACCTGTTCCCCATTCCCTCATTAGTTCTGTTTGTATTTTAGTCCTGGTTTTCTGTCCAGTCTTTGTCTCATCATTGTTCCTGTTAGTTCTAGTTTGTCCTGTTATCCTGCACTCCCGATTATTGTAAGTGTATTTTGAATTAAAGAGTAAAGTATTCAGTTTCTGTGCCTGCCGTTTCCTGCATGTGGGTCCACCTGCTTCACTGAACATAACAGAATGACAAGACCCAACTTGGACCCAGCATAGAAAAATGCCTTCTCGGGAACCTGTCTGGCGCTGGGGGGACCTTGATTCACCAGCCAAGCCTTCAAGCCCTGCGTTTCCCTGGGCTATGTAGCCTCTGCGCCCACCAGATCCAGGGCGTGTCCAGCTGGCTCCCGACAGTCCCCATTCCCCGAGGGGCCGGGAATGCCGGTGTGTATGTGGGACAATCCACCACCAGTGTTTCGCCTGATTGGCATTGGGTCATCGTCTGCATCCCCGCAGCCACGCACGCCACCACCTGCATCCTGGCAGTCTCCAGTTTCGGGCCATGGGATCCCGGTGCCAGCTCCAACTGGGCCAGCCCAAGCTGGATGTGGGTTTCCCTCACCACCAGCCCACCAACCCTGTACCCTTGCCTGCTAGCCCCCGGTCTAGCACTCCAGTCTCTCCCCTGCCCAGCGCTCCAGTCTCTTCGCTGCCCAGCGCTCCAGAGTTTCCGCTGCCCAGCGCTCCAGAGTTTCCACTGCCCAGCGCTCCAGAGTCTACGTTATCCAGCACTGCTAGCTGCTGCAGCCTTCTGGCCCGGAGATCGAGTCTCCTTCTGTCCCAGAGATAGAGTCTCCTCCTGTCCCGGAGATCAAGTCTCCTCCTGTCCCAGAGTCCCAGCCTTCTGCTTAACCCGCCATTGCTGCCGTTCTTCTGAGCGGTTCCGGCGACCTCCCGAACATTCTCCACGACAGCTCTGCCCACGTGGTCGACCTCCAGAGCGGTCCCGCCTTCGTCGCCGGTATCCGGAGCAGTCGCACCATCATCGTTGGCCTCCTGAGCAGCCCAGCATGTCAAGTCGTTCCCCGGGCCGTCCTCCAGAGCCACTCCGGTGCCCATGCCCAGGCCTTCATCCTAGGCTGCACCGCCCTCTGGCCCTGGCTCCTGGTGGCCCGGGCCAGTCCCCAGGCCACCCACCGGAAGGTTCCAGTTCGGCTTCTGCCTTGCCTCCGGGCCTTCCACTCGAGGTCCCCTGTGTCGTCTCGGGCCAAGTCCCAGGTCGTCCACCTGAGGTCTGCTGCCCTGTCCCTGTCCGGTCCCTGGGCCATCAACCTGGGGTTCCCTCTCCGACCTCTGCTCTGCTCCCAGGCAGAGGTCGAAGTGAATTAAAGAGTAGTATTCAGAAGTATTCAGTTCCTGTGCCTACCGTCTCCTGCATTTTGGTCCACCTGCTCGGCTGAACATAACACAACCACAGTGATTTCTCTCACCGACGGCCTCCGTCCCCGATTCAACATGCTGAATTGGCCGGAAAACTGCAGACAAGGGCCAACTAGTGCCAATGGTGCAGGACACACCGCAAAAACTAGGGCCACAGATGCTCACTGACGGCCCTGTGTGTCAGGGCCTTTAAAGAAAAGTTTAGTCTTCTGAACGGTGTGGCAGTTTATCTCTGCCACACACCACATAAGTGGCTTTTCCTGGGGCCCACCGACACAGGACACGGGTAGATGTTATTTCCATATGCTTTTATTTGAGGTGGCATGATGCAGAGATGTTCACAAGTCATTTGTTGCAAGTCCAAGTCAAGTCTCAAGTCTTTGAGCTTGAGTCCAAGTCAAGTCTCAAGTCTTTGAGGGTAAATTCAAGTCAAGTCTCAAGTCTTTTGCCACAAGTCCAAGTCAAGTCTCAAGTCTTCGATACTGCCGATTTTTGCGATTCTTTGTTTGCTTTTTTAAACACCAAACCAAAAAAATGCACATCACATGTGAGTCAGTTTTTAAGATTTATTTAGCAGCAATATCTAACTATTTTAACTGCTACTACACTCTCTTTTCAAGACTGAAGCTGGCAAGCCTCAACTGCATACAGTATAAAAGAGGTAAAATAAAATAAATAAAAATATTTTTTTCCCGCAAACTAAAACATTTCGGCCTCTGCTGGAGAAAAGCAGTTACTTTTTCCCACCTAAGCTTAGAGGAACTAAAATCGATTTTTGAACAAAAACATCGATTTAAAACGATTTTTTTCTCCCACCCCTACTATTTGGTGTACATTTTCAGCAAACCACTGGCGCCGGATTCTGCCGTACCCACGGCAACAGGGAGCATTTTTTTTACAACGAACAGACGGCGAAGCGGAGACGTCACTAATAGAGCGTAACAGTGACCGCCATAGACATGTATACATAGACGCCTCATAGACTGACGCTGCCCGTTAGAGCTGACGTAGCAGCGCGGCCGCCATCTTGGCAGGGGACCCAGTGCGCCCCCAGTGCATTCATTTCTATGGAGGAAGGCGTATCCCCAACTACAATAATAAGCATAACTCCCCGAATTTTTACCGGATTTTCACACGGTTTGGTTTGTTACAAATGGCAGAGATTTATTTATGATACAGGACGACTTTTTTTTTTTTTTTTTTTTTAAATAAGAATTATTGTTCAATCTTACTTGTTAAAGGTAATCCCACGCGATCTGGTGTCAATACTGCGCCGTAAGCTGCACAACATACTGGCATAGCTTGCTCTCCCGTTGACTCCTATGCTAGACTAGAGTGAGGACTCCCTACCAATATGGCGGCGACGCTGGGTTACGTTCCATCACGTCATGAGGCGTCTATGTATATGTCTATGGTGACCGCCCCCTTTTTAACAGCTCCGGTGCCGGAAGTAAATTTCCCATGCATTTATCTCGTCCACTTTTCGTAGAATCCTTATAAAAAGAGTATTAAGCCTTTAACCAAGCCAATCGTTCGTTATGGTAGTCGTGACCATATTATGTTTGATTCGGGATGAGTAGTTCCTCACTCGGTCAACAACATAATGTACACAGTCTTGTACCTTTGGCTTTTCTTCCATTTTCCAAATTCTTTTTATGCCCGAATCAAACATAATATGGTCACGACTACCATAACGAACGATTGGCTTGGTTAAAGGCTTAATACTCTTTTTATAAGGATTCTACGAAAAGTGGACGAGATAAATGCATGGGAAATTTACTTCCGGCACCGGAGCTGTTAAAAAGGGGGCGGTCACTGTTACGCTCTATAGGAGAAGGAGATATAATAATACAATAGGACTGTATCTTCTCACCGGGGTAGGATTATATGAACGCGAAACTAATAACAAAAGGAACAACTGCGGGAGGATTTGGTGTTGCCATCATCAATGCATTTTTTGATGTGTGAGTGTGCGCTCATAGCGCATGCGTAACGTTGCGCATTTTGGCTGCAGGGCAGGAGACATGAAGCTCGTCATACGTTTCCCCAAAGTATATGCGCCAATAAAAGAAAATAGAAACATATGAATGAATTTAGATTTAAAAACAACAATAGCTTGCCAACAAGTTGTTGACGAGTCTCGAAGCTCGAGTCCGAGTCAAGTCTGAAGTCTTTTGGGTCGAGTCCAAGTCAAGTCTGAAGTCACTGTTTTTGCGACTTAAGTGCGACTCGAGTCCGAGTCTCAGACTCGAGTCCCCATGTCTGGCATGATGTTACAGCCGAGCAGATGTTACAAGCTGCCATGACAGTAGTAGCTCCCTCGTGAGTGTGTGTGTGTTGATAGTTGGTTTATCCTGGGTGCCATGATTGCTCATGCACCACAGGTGTGCAGCCCCACCCAGCCAGAGTCTAATCAGTCTGACTCGGGCCAGGTGAGGCTGTAAACCAGCCATCAACAACACACACTCCACACACACACCCTCCACATACCCCCAACACCTACTCCCCCTCCCCCTGCCCATCCCCCATCCAAGTAAACAGAAAAAGAAACTACAAACTGGACTCTCAACAGGGTTACCATACCTACACAAAACCTGGGGCCTCATGTACGAAGGCTTGCGTGGATTTCCTACCAAACTTGGCCTACGCCAAAACCCAGAAAATGTCGTACGCACAAATAAATTCAGATGTATCAAAGTGTGCGTACGCATGGATCCGAGCACGTTTCTTTTGTACGTCCCGACCAATGTGGAACTGAGCGCAAATGCAGAGGTGGCAAACTCCTCCCTGTCCACGCCCCCATTTAAACATGCAAATCTATGTACATAGGCCTGAGATTCACCTCTTTATCCGATCAGATAAAACAAGCAAGTGTGGCACAGAGGATATTTATATATTATTGCCACTTACTTAAATGTTTTATTTTATATTATGCACTTTATTTGGCATTTTTACAGACACCCCCCATTCAATTTTAAGCATTATTATTATTATTATTATTATTAAGTATTAAAGGCACGAGACCACCCGCGGCTATATAAACTGTGGGCTGCGCTGCGTTCTTCAGTTGGCAGTTAACTGGGACCAGTAAAGCCACTGAAGACCAGCCGACTCACTTGTCTTTTTCTTTAGAATAACATCTTTTCTAAAATATGCCAACCCTTGAGTCAGATTGCACTCTATGGGTGTAACACAAGCATGAACAAAGGAAAGAAAAGACATTTCACAGAGTCCGAGTTGGAGATTGTGGTGAATGACGTGGAGCCGCGGAGGGAGATTCTCTCTGGTCCCTGTCAGCAGGGATCAATATGAAGAGAAAAAGAAATGAGTGGGAGCGTGTGTGTGAGGCGGTACATGCCGTGGGGTCCGAGCAGCGCACACACACACAGGTGAAAAATAAGTGGTCGGATCTGAAGGTGGAGGTGAAGCGGAGGGTTTCTGCCCACCGCTTACTATGCGTCACTTTCATGCCGCACACTTGGAAGACCACTAGGTGGCGCTGTTTTTGAGCAAATTCCGTAACGCTAATAACTCCCGCATACTTTGTCGCACATTCGAAATCGGCTGATGAGCCAATTGTCATCGTTTGCATGTAAATCCTCGCGTTCCCTAAATACTCGCTCACGTCGGATTGCACCATTTGCAAGGTCCTCTAACAACGCTAACGCTGCCATCGGTAATACCATTTTCTTCATCACATTGCGCATGCGTTTATATCCACCCATATAATTGCAAACACGGTGGGTGCAGGGCTCCAGAGTGCGACCATTTTGGTCGCACATGCAACCAAAAATCTGTCGAGTGCGACAAAACATTTTCATTGGTCGCACCGGTGCGCCTGACATTAAGCAGGTCCGTCTGTGTGGAGCGTTAATTTTGTTTCCCCACCCGCGTTCTGTGAAGACGTGCCCCTACTCTGCCTCTGATTGGCTCTGACCCTGATATTGTTTTTCGGTGAATGCGGTCCCGATCCGATCTCAAAGACTCGGACTCGGGCCGTTCAAGGCTTTTTTTTACTGATCGGTAACGGCTACATTGAGCATGAACCTAAGCCTGATCCTTTGTTTTGTCAGCTGTCACACGTGTCATAAACAGAGAGCACACTTTGCGGCAGGACGCGATGTCTGCAATGTAACTAACTATAAGGCAGGACTCTCTGTGTGTCTGCCGTCTGCGATAATCTCGTCCATTATCTAGACGGCCGTTCGTCGCACTCTGCGGATGTATCGGGACCCAGAAAAGTGCAGTGTTGAATTTGGACACACGACACGTTCAATATATTAAAAATACACTTTGAATAGAAAACTAGCGAACACCGGCAGTTGACGTCACACCATGTGGACTGTGGGTAATGTGGTCTTCTACGTACGCAACAGCCAGCAGGGCAGCGGCAAACAGAAGCAGTGGGAGGAGTCAGAAAGGATAATAAAATGTAACACTGCTTATAATATATATATATATATATATATATATATATATATATATATATATATATATATATATATATATATCTGTATATATATATTATAAGCAGTGTTACATTTTTTTAACAAGAGCTACCTTTTACTAAATTTTTAATTGAAGTCCCAGATCATCCTTATGAAAATGAACGGGTTAAATGTAAATCCGCTTTGAAAAAAAGATGTCTGTTCAAGGCAGTGCACACTTTTGTTAAGTTATTTGAGTTTGATTTATTTATTTGAGTTTGTCAAGCACTTAAAACATCACAATTGAGGTTATTGTGATTTCTTGTTTGTACAGTGATTTAAAAAAAAAACATTTATCTACACCTTTATTCCTGTTTACAATAATTTACATAATGTGTTAAGAAATTACCAATGTGTATGGAACTGACAAAACGCTTCAAATGTATTATTGCGGAGGCAAAAGGCGTGGTGAACATTTTTGTGTTCACCTAAATTATGTGCTGGTGCACCTAAATGAAAAAGTTAGGCGCACCAGTGCAACCAATGTAAAAAGTTAGTCTGGAGCCCTGGGGTGTGTTAATTGTTCATAAGTGTGTCTCTGACGTGCACATCACTCTGATGACTAATTGTTGTTGACATTATTAACAGTTTCCCAGCGTCACCTATAAGTGTCGCCAAAGGAACAATAGCTGTAGAAACGTGCGTACGCCAGCCAAGTTGACGTGAGGCACCGCACATTTCCACGGTCATTTCACGTTTCATACATCTGAACGTGAGCGTGGAACGCCACGTTTTTTTGCGTACGCCACGTTTTTGTGCGTACGCAACCTTCGTACATGAGGCCCCTGGACTCTTTACAGGGTTGCCATACCTAAAAATAAATAAAAACAACCCCCCAAACCCCACTACCTCCACACCTCCCCAGTGTCACACGCCAACCCCACCCTCCCCCTCCATCCTGGAGACCGGAGGCCTGGGGCTGCTGCTTCAACTGGTGGAGGTGTCTCTGGGCTGGCTGGTTGCAGGGGCTGGCTGGATGGGCTCAGAAGGAGGCCCGACAGCTGGGCTGCGGAGGTAGCTCCTCGGAGGGCCTGGAGCAGCCCTCCACCAGGGCACCAGTGCACGTTCCCCCATCTCCTCCTGGAGCATGGGGCCTTGGACTCCGGGTTCCCCTGGCAGAGGCGCGGCTGGACCTGGGCTGCTCCAGGCTGGATCCGGGGGAGGCTAGCAGCAAACGGTTGCCGGTGGCGGTAGCTGCGCTCCTCTGCTTGCCGTTACTGCCGTTTGGAAGGGCCGGTGTTGAGGTGGCTGTCCGCTACCGCAGCTGGTTGCTCCAGTGCGGGTTTGGCAGCCCTTCCGTGTCCCTTCCTGGTCGGAGGAGCCCCACGTTGGGCGCCAGCGTGGCAGTTTATCTCTGCCACACGCCACATAAGTGGCTTTTCCTGGGGCCCTCCGACACAGGACACTGGTAGATGTTATTTCCATATGCTTTTATTTGAGGTGGCATGATGTTACAGCCGAGCAGATGTTACAAGCTGCCATGACAGTAGTAGCTCCCTCGTGAGTGTGTGTTGATAGCTGGTTTATCCTGCGTGCCATGATTGCTCATGCACCACAGGTGTGCAGCCCCACCCAGCCAGAGTCTAATCAGTCTGACTCGGGCCAGGTGAGGCTGTAAACCAGCCATCAACAACACACTCCACACACACACCCTCCACAAACGGTCTTGTGTTACCATGACTGTCATAAATCCCTATTTAGCTCAGGTCGTTTTAGCGGAGTGAATGCATTGCGGGTGGGGTTATTTAATTTATTTGCTCCTGAGTATAATCCACATGCCTGACATGCCCCGAGGGTGATCTAGCTGGTATAGTTTCTTTCATTTGTTCAATTTATGATTTTGTTGTATATTTTGCCCATTGGGTATTGTTTGGGGACAGTATATGTTTTGTTAATTTTGCTTCATTTACAATTACGTGGCTGCTTGTGCCGCACAATTAAGATTTTGTGTAGTTTATTTTGCTTAATTTAAAAATGTTTCTTTCATACAATTACAGTTTATTTTGTTTAATTTGCTTAATTTAAAAACATGTTGCTTACCTCATACAATCAAGACTGTTTTGGGTAGTTTGCTTTGTTTATTTTGTGCTTCAATAGTGTTTGGCTGATACGAATTGATATCGCTTGGAGGAGTACTCTTTGTTTTTCTTTGGTTCCGTTACACCACTGCCATATAGTGTTTGATTTGTTTGTTTGAGTGGAGCCCCACTAATTGTATCCCTTTCTTGTCCCTTTACCAGAAGCTGAGGTCCTAAGGTGGTGGGGCTGGTGTCTTCTGGTTGTAGTGTCTTCCTCCTGTGTGCTGTGCTTATGTCCACCCCTGGTCCTGATCCTTCACGTGTGAGTGTGTGGATGTGTGCATGCATGACTCGGGGTGACTATTTGTTTTGAGCTACCTCTCACTCCCCACCTCTCAACTAGTATGCCTCATCTCTGATCACTTCCCCTGCCTCTCCCTAATGAATGTTTGGATTGTATGTCGAGTGGCCCTGTTTTTATCTAGTGTTTTTGTTATTGTCAATGCAAATTATTGTTAAAGAATAATTGATGGATACACGTCTCCTGCCTATTAATATAACAGACCTGAGTGCCTTCAGAGTTATTAGTATTGGTCTGAGGTAAACATTATTTCCTTGGGTGAAATTCCCAGGGTGGCGTTATCAGCTCCTTTTGGTTACACCGGCTGGTTAATACCCTCCAACTTAACCACCATGCCACATGTGTATGATGTGAATGATGACGTTATTCAGACCAAGTCTGATCGACATCTTGTTAATATAAGTGATAATAGAGTACATCATAATTATACATTTTAAAACCGTTACAAATCGCTGCATTAAGTGTGTGTGTGTGTGTGTGTGTGTGTGTGTGTGTGTCCTTGGCCCCCCTAAAACAAAATCTTACAATGGCCACTGATTCCCAGCTACTGTAAACAGTGACATGTAACTGAATGTCTTTTGGTAGAAAACATAACACGTAGCAGGCAGCTATACTGGCTTTCAATTCAAATTTGGGAAAACAAGTCTTTATCTTGTCTTTTCAATATTTGTATTGACACAAAAACACAGTATTTTTACATTTTACATTTAACTTGTATTTGAGCATATATTTTTGATTTGGTTTACTCAAATTAGCAGATTTTGTGCTGGGATGGAATTTCATGGCAAAGACATCTTGTACATATTGAGCCACACTGGTATTTACACATAGTCTACTTCACACCATTATGCTACATGTCAAATGGAACTTCCTTAACCAAAGAGAAAAGTAACACCAAACACACTTTCTGCTCGGTAGTGTGGAATTAACTGGTAGAACGACATTCTGCATGCATTTGTTTATCTTGTAGTTCCAGCTCTCTAATCCCCAGCAGTACATTGAACTTTTTCAGACATGACACGTAGCAAATACTAATCCAACGCAGTGGACTGCATCTACACACACACATGCACATGCACACGCATGCGTGTGCATGAGCAGCGACCCCTCCGGCTCCCGCCAATGGTGCTAGTTTTTGTATAAATGTTTGTTGTAACGTCTGTCCAAACCTACAACTGTAAGACCCTTCTGGATATGTGTTCATGGAACAGCAACCAAACCACCGGAAAAATCAGTAACCCACTATCGACAGCACTGACAGAGGAGCTGCGTAGCCTTGGGCTACTACGCAGACAAGGCCCAACCACCACAGCGCAACCTGTCACAGCCACCCAGGAGAGGAGGCAGAAGGGAGGCAAGCGGTAGGGAGTCCTCTCTAGGTTGAAGTCTAGTCCTAGCCCACCAGCACTCCAGTCAGTCCTATTAGCCAACGTTCGCTCTCTGGACAACAAACTGGACTACCTAAGACTCAAACTAATCACCTAGTCATGAAGGCGGGATTGCTGCGTGCTTATTTTTACAGAAATGTGGCCGCACAACAACATCCCTGACAGCCATCCAGCTACGTCTTTCCGTGCAGATAGGAATCCTGGGACCTCTAGTACCTGTGATGGTGGGCTTTGTGTTTATATAAATGACTGGTGTGTGAACACTACGGTTGTCTCAACCCACTGTTCACCACAGTTAGAGTTTTTCGTGGTGAATTGCTGGCCATTTTATTTGCAGAATATTTGTTGATATTCACCACCAGTACTGTGGTGGCTGCAGTGCTAATGCTAACGAGGCCCTGCGCGAGCTCTACGATGCCATCAGTGAGCAAGGCGGAGTGGCGGAGTATGTAGGACGGCCCGGGGAACAACCCGACATGCTGGGCTGCTCAGGGGGTTGATCAGGAGGCCAACGATGATGGTGTGACTGCTCTGGAGACCAGTGATGAAGGTGGGACCACTCTGGAGGTCGACCACGTGGGTGGAGCTGCTCTGGAGGACGTTCGGGAGGTCGGTGACGTCGCCAGAACTGCTCAGAAGAACGATAGCATAGGCGGGACCACTCCGGAGGTTGCTGGGGCACAGCCACCAGAGACTGCTGTTGCTCTGGCACCATGGACTACTGGATCTCCGGGACAGCAGGAGACTGGATCTCCGGGACAGTGGGAGGCTGGGATGCCACAACAGCAGGAGGCTGGGATGCCACGACAGTGGGAGGCTAGGACGCCATGACAGTCAATACGTTTACATGCACAGAATAAATCGATTAAAGTCATTGCTCGTCTATGCTCCGCAACTGGACAACTGCAATTGTCCGCGTATACATGGCGGCGAGTAAATCGATTCATTGGCCGGAGCATGTCATACCCCGGTACAATAGGTGGCGCTGTGCCCATTTCAACTAGTGGTAGTAGAGCCACCGGTTGACCCCTTTACGTCACCAGCAACAACAAACTCATTTGAGAAAGCGATGTTTCAGCAGACAGCTGTCAGTTCACTTCGGGTGATAATCATTTCTCCGCCGCTCCACTGTTCCTCTCGGTCGTATGCCGACTCGGTCGTCCGCGGAGCGGTCCGCATACGACTGCTCAGAAGAACCCCCCCCCCCCGGTCAACAATCGCGCAACTCCAAGGCCGGTCCAGGACAAAATTGACAGGGCCGAATTTTGTTCCCAGTCCGCCCCTGGACAACGCTATGCTCCAAAGTTAAACCTTGATGCGGTGGCAAGCCCGTGGGACATAAAGCTGACATTTAGACTTCTATTATTGCATTGTACCATCCGTGTCCGTTTGTTTCTATTTTCTTTAGCTTTATAAATGTTTGAATGAATCGCGGGCCGGTGTACTTCCTAGTTTGCCGCGGGGCATTTTGGGAGCTGTAGTCTAGCTGTAGTTTCCTGCTTAGCCTATACAAAACGAATGCACTTTTTGGCTTCTTGATTGAATTTGATATGGTGCTTAATATTTGACTTGTGAAGCGTACATTCAATGATGAAATTTATTTATTATATATTTGTATTTTGATGAATGTATAATATTTGATAAATATGTTGATATTTATAATGGGATATGGGTTAATGTTATTTATTGTTGCTAATTGGGCTATTGAGGTAAAAGATTGATGGGCTGTGTTTGTAGTATACACATGAAATTTGAAACACTGCATTCCTCATTCTTTTCAGGTTTATTACCTGACTGACTGACTGACTGACTGATTCCCTTTGTGAACAAAAAATAAACAAAACAAATGTGGAATACCGAGTAATATCCTTTTGTGCACTGGGTTGCCCTTTCCGTGGGGAGAACACGGAACAGTAATAAACCAAAGGTTCAGAGCGCATCAAGCTAAGTCTGCCCCACCCTATCAGCATTGACCAGTGAAGGAGCATCAAGCGCCTTGGTCAGTGCTAGGAAAGGAAGATGGATTCAGGTGGATTAGTGGCCCTAAAAGGACAGCGATCAAAAGCACAAGCCTTTTTTAGCAAAAGGGCCAATAAGCTGTCCCTCACTCTAGACCTCCTAGAAAAAAGGGTACTTATTGACGAGATCAGAGCACTTGGTGTGGACTTTGGAAAGGTGCACGACGCTGGTCTCGAATATGCTGATGCTCTAGGAGAAGTGGAAAGCAAGGAGGAAAAAGAAAAAGCAGGAAAAGAAGCGGCTCATGTAAAAGAGAAAACAGCAGCGTGCCTTGCCACCTATACGGAGACGCTCCAGCTCGCTAGGGAGACATTATGGTCCAAATTTGCCTATGTTGACCTTAAATTGTATGCCGACGGTGCAGAGGAGAAATGTGCTGAAGTGGAGAGCACTGATGTGAAGGAGTTGCCGGAGGAAGACTTTCAAGTCCTGAGGGAGAGCTTGGTGGAGAGAATCAAAATGCTTCAGCAGAAGATGCTTGAATGGGAAGGTCTTGTCTCTGGAGCCAAGTCAACAGTGTACAAGCAGCAGCTATACAAGCTGGAAAACAGACTGCATGACTGGGTGCGGAGCTGGAAAAAGTTGAAGCGGACAGAAGAGGCTCACATAAGTGATGAAGAGCAGAGTGAGTCCGGTGAGGAGCCCCAAGTCCCCAATGGCGCACCTGTACTTGTAGCACCTGTATCCGTAGCACCTGTACCCGTAGCCCCTGCGTTTCCATATGCACCACCACCAAATATCCCTGGCCTGCATCCTGGCTTCAGACCACAGATCAGTCTTGAAAGAACACGCCTGCCTATGTTCTCGGGTGACATGATCGACTACTATCGGTGGAAGGCTGAGTGGGAAGAGCTGGAACAACTGGGAAACCCACAGAGGACCGCTGGTGTCACAAGGTTCCACCTCCTGGCAAGTCTCAGTGACAGGGTGAAGAAAGACTTGGTCCTGTCCAGCTGTGCTTCGGCAGATGAAATGTTCAGGCGCCTCGACAACCGCTTTGGGAACAAGGCAAAGATCGTCTTGAAGATATCTGAGGAAGTTCAGGGCCTACCCCCCGTAAAGGGGGACAACCCTAGGAGAGCAATCGAGCTGATCCAAGCCGTGGAGCGGGCCCTCAGTAACCTTATGATCCTGGGAGAACAGGAGGTTATAAAGAACCGCTGGGTAGCGCAGTCGCTTGAAAGCAAGCTTCCAAGTTCTCTGAAGGAGAAATGGATTGCGCACAAGACTGAGCCTGCAAATGCGTTTGCTCCACATAACCACTTCGACTGCTTACTGCACTTCCTGAAGAAGCAGGAGGTAATCCTGGAGGAGCTGGATCAGCTGGAGGCAAGCCCTAGAGAGGGAAGCACCTCAGTGAAAGGCCCGGCAGACAGGTCAGAAAGAGGAGTCAGAAAAGCGTTCTCCAAAGCTACCTCAGGCCAAAGAGAATCTCAGTCGAAGCCACGCTTGGGCTCGTGCACTGCCTGTGCTGATGAGACACATGCTGGCAGGCTGTTTGCCTGCAAAGCCTTCAGGGAGATGGACCTCCAGAGGAGAAAAACCCACCTGAAGACCCATGGGGGATGCAATCGGTGTCTGTGCTTCCACCTAAAGGATGGCCGTTGCAACCCGAAGTTCCTCTGCAGTAAGATTGACTGCCGCAAAGAAGAGTCTCACCACTATCTTCTCTGCCCCAAGTCCATCACTCAAGAGAAAGACGCTGGCAGCGAGGTGCAAGCTACCAAAAGGGTGGAGAGAAAAGGCCTCGGGCTGACCAGCAAGCAAGAAGAGCTCCTGGCGAAAGTCACTCCGGAGCTAAGAGCAGAAATCAGGAAGGCATTTTCCAACAAAGCCTCAACTACATTCTGCACTGCTGGAGGTGGACTGGAAGAGTACCCAGTTGTAATGATGTTACTGGAAGTGACAACTAACTCAGGTCAGCTGATAGGCACTCTTATTGACCTTGCCTCTGATACCAACTATATAACAAACAATGCTGCCCAGCGCCTTGGACTGATTGGTAAGAGTATCAAGTTAATCGTCCATGGAATAGGAGGGATGACAACGACCATTACAACCAAGAAGTACTCCCTGCGACTAAGAGTGAAGACCATCAAGGGGGCTGTAATGGAACACAAACTACTCTGCTACGGCCTGGAGAGTATTGCAGAGATAAGTCAGCATGTCACTCCGCAGCAACTGCAAAAGATCTTTCCTGACGTCGCTGCAGAGGAGCTGGTCCGCCCTGAGAACATCGATCTTCTGATCAGCCACAGGGAAGGTCGTCTAGTTCCACAGCCGTTCAAGTTGGAGGGAGATCTAGTCCTCTGGGACGGCCCATTGGGCAAAACCGTTGGCGGTACCCATCCTGATCTCTTTGAGGTGGTCGACCTGACGCTGCACCAGTCTGAGACTCACTTTGCAAGGTCTATGAGGACCTCTTCAAGGGTGTACAAGGAGGTCCTTGTGGACATTAAAGACCTGAGTGAGGACCCAACGAGGATGGAAGAAGTGACCCTCAGCAGCACCACTGCCACAAGCAAAGAGATGTTTGAGTGGTTCAAGTGGGATAGTATTGGAGCAGCGTGTGATCCAAAATGCGGGAGCTGCAAGTGCAGCAAGTGTCCTCCGGGAGGCAAAGAGATGACCCTTGGAGAGGAAAGGGACTTAGAAAAGATCAAGGACTGTCTCTCTTATGTGCTAGCAGACAAACACAGCAACGCCCCACACTGGGATGCGGCCTACCCATGGAAGGTAAGCCCAGCGATTCTGCCTGATAACCGCCGAGCAGTGGAAGCAACCTTCAAGAACACCGAGGCTCGGCTGGCAAGAGAACCTGTGTGGAAAGCAGCATATGGAGAGCAGATCCGTGAGATGGTATCAAGAGGAGCAGCCATCGAGCTCACGAAGGAAGAGATCGAGGGCTGGAACGGCCCAATTTGGTACATCAGCCATCTAGTCGCCCCAAATCCTCATTCTAGCTCAACGCCAGTGAGAATAGTCTGGAACAGTAGTCAGGAGTTTAAGGGTTTGAGCCTGAACAACCTCCTGCACAAAGGCCCAGATGTCCTCAATCCAATCCGAGGTGTCCTGCTGAGATTCAGGAGCAGATTGTATGCTGCCCTTGGCTATGTGAAGAAAATGTATAATTCTGTGTGGCTGAAGGACGAAGAGGTCCACCTCCATCGATTCCTCTGGAGGGATAACCCCGAAGATGAAATCGGTGTGTTTGCTGTCGTCAGGGTTAACATCGGCGACAAACCTGCCGGATGCATCGCTCAGATTGCCATGAGGGAAACGGCAAACTTACCTCAGTTCACATCCATGGTTGAAGAGCGCCGAATCCTAACAGAGGACTGCTATGTGGATGACCTCTTGACCTCGAATGATGACCTCCAAACTCTAATTAGGATGACCAAAGGAGTGGAAAAGATCCTGAAAGCAGGTGGCTTCTCTCTTAAGCCCTGGGTCCTGACAGGCCAAAGTGGGAGGAGTGAGAAACCCACTGACCCCAGCAACATCAGGTCGACAGAGCCCAAGACCCTGATACTCCCAAACCAGATGCGGGACGAGGAGAATAAAGCATTGGGATTGGGATATGAACCCGAAGCTGACAAGCTCTGTGTGCTGACATCGGTGAACTTCTCCAGGAGGCGAGGAAAGATGAGGACTGGTCTGGATCTACGGGAGGATGAGATCAGAGGCAGCACCCCCGACCCTCTCACCCGACGCATACTGTTGAGTCAGATTGCAGGGTTCTATGACCCCATCGGCCTGGCCTCCCCTGCCAAGCAACGAGGAGTGATGCTCATAAGAGAGTCCTTTCAGGAAGCAGGAAGAGACCATCTCACCAAGGATACCTGGGACAATCCTCTTTCGCCACATCTTCGAGAGGCTGCAATAAAACTCTTTGAGCAGTATGTGAGGCTTGGCCAGCTCAGATTCGACAGGAGCCTCACACCCCATGGAGCTATAGGTCGCCCAATGGGGATTACGTTTTCCGACGGTAGTGAAGCTTCCTACGGAGCCGTTCTTTACCTACGGTGGGAGACGGAAGGTGGAGTCATAGTGAAGCTGGTCGAATCAAAGGCCAAGCTCACCCCCCTAGACCAGAAAGGAGATGTTATTAAAGCAGAGCTTTGCGGGGCTGTCTTTGCATGCCGCCTGAAGACAAACTTCGAGAAGCACTGCTACATCCAGGTCGATCGGTGGATCCATTTTGTCGATAGTCAGACAATCCTGGGAGCCATCCAGAAGGATAGCTATGGCTATCAGACATTTTTTGCAAACCGGATTGGAGAAATCCAAAAGGCTGGATCAGTAGATAGCTGGAGGTGGGTCGAGGGAAGACAGAACATCGCCGACCTCATCACAAGGGGGGCATCCCCTGAGGAGCTTGCTGAAGGATCAGTCTGGCAGGAAGGTCCAGAATTCCTGAGGCTGCCTGAATCCGATTGGCCTGTGAAAACTGCCAGAGAGATCAATCCCTCTGTTACTGAAGAGATCGGTGGACTTCGGAGGAAGGCGTTCTCGGCACTGGTCACAGCAGGAGCCAAGCCCAGAAAGTGGTCAGGCCTAACCAGTGTTGCGCTTGTGTGCCTTGTGGACCCCCGAAGGTTCAGTTCACTGGCACAGTTATGTGGGACCATTGCCTGGATGAGACGAGCAGTAGAAATCTGGCTGGGCAACAGCCAGGCCCCAGTTCAGTCAAAGTGGGAGGCAAGACCATACCTGTCTGTGGAAGAAAGAGCAACAGCTTTCAAAAATCTAGCTCTCGCAGCTCAAGATGGTGTTGAGTTCCGCGACACAACCCTGGATCGCCTGGTTGTTCAAAAGGAAGAAAAGACAGGACTATTGCTCTGCGGAGGAAGAATCCAATGCTGGGATGAGGACCGATTGGCTGTACCGCTAATCCCATGCCAGTCATGGCTTGCGACCCTATTGGCCAGGGAGGCACATGAAGAAAACCATGAAGGTGTCGCTTCTACTCTTCTACGGACAAGAAGGAAAGCTTGGATCATGCAGGGACGAAGAACAGTTAAGAAGGTGCTGAACAACTGTGTCACCTGCAGAAAGCAAAGAGCCAAGATGTGTCAGCAGGTAATGAGTGATCTCCCTCAAGAGCGTACTATGAGAGCAAGTCCATTCGAGTATACCACCCTCGACCTCTTTGGCCCCTTTGAGGTGAAAGACTCAGTTAAAAGAAGGATTAGCAAGAAGGTCTGGGGCATTGTTTTCTGTTGTATGGCCTCGAGAGCCGTCCATGCGGACCTCACCGATGACCAGTCGACAGAAAGCTTCCTCCAAGCTTACTCCCGCTTTGTTGCTCTGAGGGGGCATCCAAGAAAACTATGGTCCGACAGAGGCACCAACTTTATTGGCGCCAAGCCGGCTCTGAGTGAGCTGCATAAACATCTGGCTTGCCTGCAGGCTGTGTCCATAGAAGATGTAGCCGCTAAGAACGGGACTGAGTGGAAGTGGGATTTTCACCCTGCAGATGCACCCCACAGGAATGGAGCTGCGGAGGCTGCTGTGAAGCTTTTGAAGAGGGCACTCATGAGCCTTGGAGGAGCTACAGGGTCTCTCACATGGGGGGAGCTCCAAACTCTGTTCTATCAAGCAGCCAACCTGACAAATGAACGCCCAATCGATGCCAGAGCTCAAGAACAGGAGGACTCGGTTGAGTATTTAACACCCAACTCCCTCATACTGGGTCGAGCATCGCTTGGAGGGGACACCAGCGGGCTTGACCTAGAGACTCATTCCTGGCGTCGTCTAAGGGCTATTCAAATTGGAGTGGACCGGTTCTGGGCAAAGTGGAGGGAATTAGCTGGCCCAAATTTGTTCATTCGACCCAAGTGGCACCGGACAGAGAGGAACGTCAAAGTCGGCGACCTTGTCTGGATTGCTGACCCAAATGCTTTGAGAGGTCAGTTTCGTCTGGGCCGAGTTCTGACTGTTTATCCTGACAGTAAAGGGATTGTCAGGGATGCTGACATCACAACATGTGCTGGCCTTCCTGTTTCCCTGGCGGGTGGCTGGAAGAAGAGGAGTTCTTCACTGCCCATGACGGTTATCAGAAGAGACGTGAGAAGACTGGTGGTCCTTCTCCCAGTGGAGGACAAAACTCATCCACCAGCCACCATGAAACCCGCCTCTTCCTGAACCCCTCTCCTAGCCCAAACCCCTTTCATTCACCGCCCAAACCCCTGTCACCCTGTGACCGCCCTTACCCCTGTTGGCTGGTTGGTGTAAGCCTAGCGCTGCCACCATGCCCATCACATTGCACATACACGAAGAAGCAAGAGCATACACATCCCATACTACGCATACCCAGGCAGTACACCACACACCTGCCAACGGGATGTGATTGACTTGGACATTGGACTAAGATGCTCTTCCATCAGACACTTACATACAGATATTGTGCAAAGCAAAAAAAAAAAAAAAAAGAGGGGTTTTGAGTGAATTTGGTAAGTTCCCTGGATCATAAGATCAGGAACTTAAGTGGGAGGTGTTGTGTTTTCTGTGGAGTTATATAATTTGTGAAGTTTTGTTATTTCTTATTTACATGTTTATTCAAATACTTTAAATCAAAGCTACAAACGCAGTCATAGAGAAACGTTTGAGGTGTCGCTGACTAATAGTGTAGTGTCTCTTTAAGAGAGTGGTGTGCTGTGAACATGTGACCAGTGTTTACTACGGTAAAAGGAGCGCGAGATTCATTTAGTTTGTAGTAACTTTCAACCCGGTGTTCAGCCACTTGGTAAGCTCTCTAATTTCAAATCTTTCTTGTCTGCTTTTAGGTTGTATGCTTCATGTTGTCTGCTGTCGCCATGCCATGTTGTTCATTGTGTTTATGTCCGTTGCATGTTAGAGAACGCTATGCTCCGGTAGATGAATGTTAAGCAGTTCGGTCAATTGATAGACAACGCTATGCTCCAAAGTTAAACGTTGATGCGGTGGCAAGCCCGTGGGACATAAAGCTGACATTTAGACTTCTATTATTGCATTGTACCATCCGTGTCCGTTTGTTTCTATTTTCTTTAGCTTTATAAATGTTTGAATGAATCGCGGGCCGGTGTACTTCCTAGTTTGCCGCGGGGCATTTTGGGAGCTGTAGTCTAGCTGTAGTTTCCTGCTTAGCCTATACAAAACGAATGCACTTTTTGGCTTCTTGATTGAATTTGATATGGTGCTTAATATTTGACTTGTGAAGCGTACATTCAATGATGAAATGATTTATTATATATTTGTATTTTGATGAATGTATAATATTTGATAAATATGTTGATATTTATAATGGGATATGGGTTAATGTTATTTATTGTTGCTAATTGGGCTATTGAGGTAAAAGATTGATGGGCTGTGTTTGTAGTATACACATGAAATTTGAAACACTGCATTCCTCATTCTTTTCAGGTTTATTACCTGACTGACTGACTGACTGACTGATTCCCTTTGTGAACAAAAAATAAACAAAACAAATGTGGAATACCGAGTAATATCCTTTTGTGCACTGGGTTGCCCTTTCCGTGGGGAGAACACGGAACACACCCTATCCCAAAACCTAACTCAACCTGTCTTTCTCAGTGTGTATGTATATGTGTTTATGTGTGTGTGTGTGTGTGTGCGTCCGTGCACTACCACCAGTGTGCACATTGGCAGAATTCCACAAGTGTTTGACATGCTGTGCGGCCACAATAATCACACAGATTGTTCCCCCAAAAGTCTGAGCATTAATCATTATAAGCAGCCATGACAAGAAAATCCAAGGTCCGGCCTCTAACTCCACCATACGCTTTAGTGGCCTTATGGAAGCCACCATGCCTCCTGCCCCACTTTATGTAGAAAAAATAAAACAATAAAACAAATATATTTCTTTTTTTAAGAGAGAAAGATGGACAAATGGACAAAGTATAAAGAGGGAAGGGGGGGCGTGAATAAGTGAGGGGAGAGGAGAGGAGAGAGAGAGGGAAAGGAAAAGAGACAAAGGAAACAAGTGGCCGTATGAGAGGAAGGAGCATCGTTCATCTTCATCCTCTGCACAGTGCATGTGTACCGTTTGCAGAGACATCATTACATGACGATGTGTGCTGCTGTGCATGCACACACACGCTCCCCCGTTCTCTCCCTTCCCTGTCTCTCTGTTTTAGACACACACACACACACACTAAAATAGATACATTAACAAAAATGGTATCCTATATACAGTATATGCACTATTATTGAAAAAATACACACATTTATTTACTCATTGTATGTCGGGACAGCGTCAATCACTTTGCTACCCAATGCACCTTTCATAGATTATAGTCACACAATACCAACATTGCTTTAGATCAGCAAGAATAACGTGTATACATAAGCAAATACCATTTAAACCAGAAGGACCCTCCACTGTTGATGATTGCACTTCCACAAGATCCCCACTCTCTTTATCCATTACACACCTGAAAGCTTTCCCAAGCAGTCTTGTAAGTGTATTGTGTTGATGGTGTGAAAGACACTTTCATATAGAATAGTGCTCTCCTAAAAATAAAACCTTTAAAACAAAAGAGCAGGAGTATTTGGGATTAAATAAATAAATACTTAACAAGAAAAAGAGTGTTTTGGATTTGTTTGCTGTAGGTTGTGTCTTGCTGCAGGCCATGTCAATGCCTCTCTTTTCCTGTCAATTGATCCAAATGAACATTGCAGTCCACTCTGCCATTGTAGTACTGGGTTATTGTTTATTAAATCCAGTATTGTACCTACCCAGCATATATCTAGCTTAGTGTAACATAGAAAAAACTCATGGATTACATTGATGTGCTCCTGAATAGCTATATTGCACCTATTCAATGTATGCATGTGTTAGTGTGTATAAAATATTAAATCCTAGGCTCTTGCAGTGCTACATTTGTTTTTTTCACGTTGTCTACCGTTTCTTGTGGAACTCTTTTGTAAGCTTTTTGTGGACTGCTGTTTTGCACATGTATCTGGTTAAATTTGCAATGACATTAGACTTGCAGCAGTTCTTAGATAGCTCCTTTAATAGCAGCTGTGAAGAAGGATTAAACACACACTCCTTAGCGTTTCCAAGTGTTATTATTTTTGCGGCGCTGTCGCAAAGACAAACCCGATCGCTTTCCGTTTCCTCAGAGCCTAGCAACCACGAACAACACAAGACATGCATTTGTTTGGAAATCTCCAGAAACACTTTGGAAATAAGAAAGAATAAGTATTGCTTCGCACAAACAAGTATCAGCAGCAGGGGTTGCCGTCGACGAGATTTCCAAAAAATTGTTTTGGGTTGAGAGTTCTAGGACGGTGGGGTGAGGTTTTATCCCCATGGTGATGACTCAAGCCAACTTTGTGATTCTTTTTTTAAGCTAGTAAGAGCTTAGTTGTGTAAGAGCATTATAATGAGTGATAGCATTATGCTATAGGTGTCTGAAAGCTCAACCCTTTCTTCGATGCTGCCATTAAAATTAACCACTGCCTGGACGGAGCTCCACACGCACCGTGGTGTTAGCGTACCCTCTCGGCGTCAGTGCAGGCCTACCTTTGTCGTGACGTCGAAGTACCAAAGGAACAGTAGCACGTTCAATTCAATTCAATTCAATTTTATTTGTGTAGTGCCAATTCATAACAGAAGTTATCTCAGGGCACTTTTCAAATGGAGCAGGTCTAGACCGAACTCCTAATAACATTTACAGAGACCCAACATTACCACCATGAGCAAGCACTTGGCGACGGGGGCAAGGACAAACTGCCTAAAGGCTGTTAAAAGGCAGAAACCTCGGACAGACCCTTCGGCTCTAGGTCGGTGGTCATCTGCCATCTACATCAATACACTAATGAACATGAAGAAGATGATGACGACAGCAGCAATGATGGGGGACAGCGAGCAGCAACAACAGTAACTGTAGCAATGATACTTAATAATAACTACTAATAATAACGACAATAATATCACGGATATTAGCAATGGCAGTCAAGCAGGACCATGGCAGAAGGCTCCACCAGGATCCATGAGAACCTGCGAGACGAGAAAACACAGGAACTCCGGGGAAGAAGTGTTAGTAACATGTATTAATGGGACATGAATGTGTGCAGAAAGAGAGAGAGGGAGAGAGGAGCTCAGTGCACCATGGGAAATCCCCCGATAGTCTAGGCCTATAGCAGCATAACTAAGGGATGGTTCAGGACTCACCTGATCCAGCCCTAACTATAAGCTTTATCAAAGAGGAACGTCTTAAGCCTACTCTTAAATGTGGAGAGGATGTCTGCCTCCCGAACCACAACTGGAAGCTGGTTCCACTGAAGAGGAGCTTGGTAACTGAAGGCTCTGGCTCCTGTTCTACTTTTAGAAACTATAGGAACCACCAGTAGCCCTGCATTCAGAGAACGCAGTATTCTGGTGGGGTAATAGGGTACTATGAGCTCTTTGAGATATGAAGGGGCCTGACCATGAAGAGCTTTATAGGTGAGTGTGGCAGGGTTAGTCCGGCCACACGCCACCTAAGTGGCTTTCCTTGGGGCCCCGACACAGGACACGGGTAGATGGTAGTGCAAGATGTTTATTGGAGTTTCAGGCAGATGGTATTCGCCGAGCTGATGGTACAACTTGTCATGACTGGCTCCTCCTCGAGTGTGTGTGTTGATGGATGGTTTATCCTGGGTGCCATGATTGCTCTGCACCACAGGTGTGCAGCCCCACCCAGCCAGAGTCCAGTCAGTCTGACTCAGGCCAGGTGAGGCTGTAAACCAGCCATCAACAACACACACTCCACATACACCCTCCACATACCCCCAACACCAAATTGAGGCCGGGGAGAATCCCCAGCCTCGCCTACTCCCCCCACCACCCCCATCCCCCATCCAAGCAAACAGAAAAAAAAAAAAAACACATACCGGACTCTCAACAGGGGTTACCATACCTACAAAAAACCTGGACTCTTTTCAGGGTTGCCATACCTAAACAAACAAAAAAAACACAACCCCCGAAACCCCACTACCTCCACACCTCCCCAGTGTCACCCGCCAACCCCACCCTCCCCCTCCGTCCCGGAGACCGGAGGCCTGGGGCTGCTGCTTCATCTGGCGGAGGTGTCTCTGGGGTAGCTGGTTGCAGGGGCTGGCTGGATGGGTTCCGGAGGAGGCCCGACAGCTGGTAGCCAGGTAGCTTCTCGGAGGGCCTGGAACAGTCTGTAGGTACCCCCCTCCACCAGGGCGACGAGGCATAATCCCCCCCCCCCCCCATCTCCTCCTGGAGCATGGGGCCTTGGGCTCCTGGTCCCCTGGCAGAGGGGCGGCTGGCCTGGGCTGCTCCAGGCTGGATCCGGGGGAGGCTAGCGACAGACGGTTGCCGGTGGCGGTCGCTGTGCTGCCTCCCCACTCCTCCGCTGGCCGTCGCTGCCGTTCAGGGGGGGGGAGCGACGTGAGGAGGAGGATTTTAAATTCTATTCTAAATTTTACCGGAAGCCAATGCAGAGAAGCTAGTACAGGAGAGATGTGATCTCTTTTCCTAGTTCCTGTCAGTACTCGTGCTGCAGCGTTTTGAATTAATTGGAGCGTCTTAATGGACTTATTAGGACAACCTGATAATAAAGAGTTGCAGTAATCCAGCCTTGAAGTAACAAATGCATGGATTAGTTTTTCTGTATCTGTCTTTGATAGGATGCGTCTGATTTTTGTAATATTACGTAAATGAAAAAAGGCAGTCCTAGAGGTCTGCATTATGTGGGAATTCAATGACAGATCCTGATCAAAGACAACTCCAAGATTCCTGACAGTGGTGCTAGAGGCCAAGGTAATGCCATCTAGAGTAGCCATATCTGTAGACATTGAGTCTCTAAGGTTTTTGGGGCCAAGTACAAGAATTTCGGTTTTCTCTGAGTTTAACATCAGAAAATTGCAGCTCATCCAGGATTTTATGTCCTTAAGACATGTTTGTAATTTAGATAATTGATTAATTTCATCGGGTTTGATCGATATATATAACTGCATATCATCTGCATAACAATGAAAGTTAATGGAGTGATTTCTAATAATGTTGCCTAAAGGGAGCATATATAAAGTAAATAGTATTGGTCCAAGTACAGAACCTTGTGGAACTCCATGACTAACTGTACTATTTATTGAAGATTCATCGTTAACATGTACAAACTGTGAACGATCTGATAAATGGGACCTAAACCAGCTTAGTGCAGTTCCTTTAATGCCAATTTGATGCTCGAGTCTCTGTAAAAGAATATTATGATCAATGGTGTCAAATGCAGCACTAAGATCTAATAATACAAGTACAGAGACAAGTCCATTGTCAGAAGCAATCAAAAGGTCATTATTAACTTTAACCAGAGCTGTCTCTGTGCTATGATGAACTCTAAATCCTGACTGGAAATCCTCAAATAAACTATTGTTATGTAGAAAGTCGCACAATTGTTTGGCGACTACTTTCTCCAGAATCTTAGTAGTCAGCTGCAAATATGACTTGACCCCAAACTAATTTTAACAAAAGGTTTCTCAGTGGATTACAGTAGTATCAGATGTACTTATAAACATACTAAAAGTTTACCAAAGTTTGATACCAAGAAAGGCGCCATTTTCAAAATGGCCGCCGCCAGGTCCCAAAAATTACCATTAGTCCTTTGTATTCCTCCTAGACCAGGAATACTGGTGCCTGATACATGTTTTGGCCATGTAATATTCTAATTAGCATATTTGCATGATAGATAAGTGATTACAAGTACAAATATATTAAAACAATTGGTTACAAGCATATTCATAGTAAAATAAGTACAATTTCCCTGAAGTAATTGCATATTTCTCCTTTCTCATATCGTTTTGCCTTGTGGTGGTGGTTTCTGTGGTTCATAACCATTCTTTTGATTAAAATAAAGAATAAATTCATTAGAACTGTGTGGTAATGTAAAATTAGTCAAAACAGGGCTGCCACGTGAAGGCTCAGTACCGCTAACCCCTTTCATTTTTTTGTGTTTTATTGTTTTTATATTTAAAAAAAAAAAAGTATGCGTTTTGTTTTTTTGCCTTTTAGATATTTTTTTAAATACTTTTCTTATTTATACACATCTCTTTTTATATTTTCTTCAGTTGTTTCCTCTTATTGTGGTTTATTTGTTATATTCGTTTGCACTGTGACCTTCACTAGATAGACCATTAGTCGTCACTCTCTTCCTCCAATAGAGGTTGATTATAGTGATTCTCACAATTCCCAACTTGACATGGTCCACAAGCAGGCATACATGGTAGTCCATATGCCCTGCAACTGCACCGTTGTGTTCGGCAGGCATTTCTGCAATTACAGTGGATCATTTTCAGGAGGCCTTCTGGGGCAGCAGTCTTATTGGTCATAACTGGCAGGAACTGGTTCTCCACCAGTTTCCATCCCCAATCGACTGTGTTCATGTCACCTTCCTTTCCGATCCACACCATGATCTGGAAGTACACTCTTTGGCAGTGATATTTGGTTGAGGACTCAGTTGGAGGCAGACATTCTGGGGTAACAAATGACTTGGCGGTAACGATTTTCTTGCTAAATAGGTTGTAGCGTGTTACAACCCCCACTGTCTAGGGGTAGTGGGGGAGGTAATGGATGTTAACAATGTCCGGGTTATGGGTGTATATGAACAATTAGTGAGTGAATAATAAAGGAATGACAAAACAGATAAGGGTGAACATTGGTTTACTGGGGAAGGTGAACACAAAACACAAAAGTACAACAAGACAAAGCAACCGGGCCTTGGGACTTGAGTGTTGCCAAAGAAAATAACCAAACAAAACAAAGCTAAGCTAACAGCTACCACAGCAGACCACACATCCACTACCCTAACTAAGTTAACCCAAAAACATATACAGAAACAAATACAAATACAGTTGGTAGCAACACTCCTAACCTAGTGTTTCTAAACAGAGAACTGCACTACGTGTTGTTAATGTATAGAGGCCTCTGTCTTACCTGTCCCAAGACCGCAAGGTAGCCACAAAGAACACAAACATGGTGGGGGTTAACAAAGGGGTTCACAATTACTGCAAGCAGGGGGAGAAGGGAAACTAGGGGACAATATATATATCATATAATACGTGTATATAGTTATATATAATCAAAGGCTTCAACAATGCAATCGCCAAAACCTTTCCACAAGCCACAACGGGGACCAAAATGGGGAGAGAGAGAGAGAGAGCCTAGCCAAACAGGCTTTTATCTGTGTGGCAGGCCTTCCCTTGCTGGGAAATGATGAGGTGATTGGTGGAAGCCGGTTGGTAGAGGCGGGATGATGAGTGATTGGTTAACGACTGGCACCTGCACATAACAGAGGGAACAAGAAGGCAGCAACAAACAAACAGTGGCCGTAACATAGCGCAAAGAGGCAAGTGAATCGGTACTCTTTCCGCCAAACAAAACTGCCATTGCCTTGGTCCCATGGTCCTCTATGACATTCCTTGCTTGATGTGGGAGCAGAAACACATTTGCACAGGACTGGATGGTTGATTCCCCATTCACAAGTTTTTGAAATGCTGTCTGTTTGCCAACACTAAAAATGTGAAGGCATGAATAAACAACAATTGGGAACACAAGTCACTACCCAGGACTTGTTTTATCTCACTAATGTTGTGCACTTTAGTGGCTTTGGACTTGTCTGAACGAAAATAGAGGCCTCTATTGTTCATCCCAGCATAGTAGAGGAGAAGAATGAGCAAATCTGTATCCTCTCCTATCAAGGTGGTGGGCTGATGTTCTGAGGCCTTGACTGCAGCTTTGACAATGTCAACGTCTGCATCACCTGATGCATTGATAACAGTGCAGCCCTTCTTCTCCAGCTCCATGGTCATAAGATTGATCAGTCCTTGTTTGTTGGAAGATCTGGAAAGGAAATCATCCTTTCTTCCCACAAACTCAGTCTCTGCATTGAATTTAACAATGGGGTAAGTGTTTGCACCACGTCTCATATGAGTATTGTCTTTGATGGAAGGATCTTTGCTATAACCATCAAAAACGACTGTTGCTTTACCATAATTGCGTATGGTAAAGTCTGCATATGACACCGTAACTGTCGCCCCTTTTCCATGCCAAGCGGTGAACCAGGGAGCCACCGTCAAGGACATAATGCTCATTTGGTGGGATGGAATCCAGGACAGTTTTGTTAGATTTCTTGCTTGAGAACTCAGTGACTGCCTGCACTAGTTGGGGCTTGTTGGCTTTACGGAAGATCTCATCTTCAATGATCTCATTGCCAACAGTCTCAAACTCATGCACATTCACCTCCTCTTTGGCAACAACACCAGTTACAATGTTTCTCAGAGATGGGTCTGGAGAGAATGGTGTGCAAATGCTAAGCTTTTCCTTGATATTTTCTAGATCAGAGTGATCTCTATTCATCCTTGCTTCTGAGGAGTCTCTGTGCTGCTCGCTGGTTGTGTAGGTGAGGTCATTGAATTCCTGCATGGCATTGTTGTATTCCGATGTGATGGGTGTAGACATGGTCCACAATGCTCGCATTTCCTCAGTCATTCCACTTCCATGGGTCAAACCTCCACTGCTTTTTAAGGATTGCATCAATGTCTGCTCGATGACAAGGTCAGAGCTAAGGCCTGCCCAGTACTGGTTGCTGCGGCGGATCACATGGAAACCCCTGGAAAACTTGTCATGTACATCAGGGTGTCTGGTTTCGAGTTGGCACATTTCTTGGAGGTAGAAATATGCCGATTTCAGGTAGTTGTAGTGCCCTGCGGCGGTAAATATTGGCAGACAGTCCAACATTGCGCGCAAGTGCATCTTCCAAGATCTTGTACGATCTGCTTTGATCAGAGCTCGGGGCTGTCTGCAGCATCTTCTGATAGTTTACCCACAGCCGGCTGGTTTTTGACCTTGTGCTAAGGTCTGCCCTCTTCGTGTCCACCTTTTCCTTGATTTGGTGCAGCATAGCTGATGCTGCAGCACTCTCCAAAGTTGTTTCTTTCGTTACCATGGATGAGTACATCTCTCCAGGTTGGTTCACCAATGACTCAAACTGTGAGTCATCCTCCTGCAACTCTGACACAACCAGGTGATTGAGACATCTATCCACTAGCAAATGTGCACTGACTTTCCAGTCATCATGTGCTGGATGGCATTTGATCCATAGACAACTTCCATAATGTTCCTGAGTCCTGTACCTTCCATCAGTGTGCCTATTGCACCAAGGTTCATAAAAGTATGAAAACCTCCAAGCAATATGACTATGCTTTTCAGGGGACTACTCTTTGGTGCATCCATGATGATCTCTGCTGCTTTCCAGTACAGTGGCTGATCGAACGTAATAATGGGTGGAGCATTGTGTTTGATAGCCAGGTCACAAACAAAATACAAGGTGGACAAAATACACGTTTTGTCTCCAGAGTACAGGTCAATCATTGGCAGGAACACAACTGATGATTGGCCTGGGTATTCTAGTCCTTGATGAATGATATGCATCATTCCCTGCCACCTTGTAGACAAACAATGTTCCCAGTGCTGGAGTTCATGTGTAGGGACCCTGATTATACTACGAGCAAAGTGTCATGTTGTGTCGAGCCTTCTTAGTATTTTAAAAATAGCGATTTTGATTAGCTCGCTAGCATCTAGCTGCCATTACATTGCACGTAATTGACTAGGGTTTAGTTAGCATGGTTGCTAGCAAAGTTATTACTCAATTTTTTCTACTTTTTTCTACTATGACTCATGTCACCGACCTCTCCAGACTCTTCGACTGATTTTAGGCCCGATGTGTCCTTGCCTTTACATGACAGGCTAAATCGATCTCTGGTTCACCCCAAACAAATATAAAACCTTACAGTAATCTCACAAAATCATGTTTTCCATAATTATGTAATCATGTCAGTGCAATTTAGACAAGTCCAATGGATTCAGAGACCCAGAAAACATGGGGTTAGACACCAACATTACTTGGCTAGGTCAAATAATGAAGGAGTTAGGGTATTTTAAGGGCTTCCTGCCCATCTTGGACGCTATCTTGAAAATTACACCTTTCTACTGGTCAAACTTTGGTAAACTTTTAGTATGTTATTGAGGACACCTAATACTACAAAAAACACCCGAGAAACCTTTCGTTAGAATTACTTTGGGGTTAGGTGTTTTTTTTTCATATCATATCTGTCTATAGACAGAAAGGGGAGATTAGAAATCGGTCTATATTTGGCTAAGACTCCTGGGTCAAGAGTGGGCTTTTTAAAGGTGCGCTATGCAACTCGGTTATTCCTCCGCTGTTTCTGGGTTTTCGCCGGAATTGGGCTCGCATTTCTCACTATAGAGCTCCCCCTGCAGCTTCGGAATAGGCCTACAACACTGTCGTAAAAGCTCATTGACAACGCCCCCCACCCCCCACTTCGATAAATAAATAGTAATACACAACGAGAACCTGGATTCGGACCGCAAACAAACATGTGTGGTAGCAACTTGCAAGTCACTGCTAGGATAAACCCTCACTAGCTAGCAAGCTAGCCATGAAGCAACCAAGCTAAACACATACAGGGCTCACAATAAAACGGTCGAGCAAAACACATTGTTCAACAGACTCTCAAACCACATTACAAAAACGAAGTTCACCCAAGGGTAGGCTACTTACAATTTCAGCAGCAAGACAGCCAAGTCGGCGTCCGTTTTGCATTCTTCCGAGTCTCTCAGTTGACGCCATTCCGCATAAGCTAGCCCTATGTTCACTCGTGTCTGGTTTCTTTGTTTATCATAATCCTTTCTCTTATTCTTCGATTCCTCCGACCTTCCCCTCTTGGGTCTTGATGGATCCATAGTGGATTTGTCGATTGATCCAGAATTGCCTTGCAACTTATATTCAGCCGGACCCATGTTTGGCACCCCCGCCCAGGTCTACCGTAAAGCAGTGAAACTACAATCTGACTACATTTTCGAGGCGCGATTGGATACTTCCGCTGCGTCACATCCGTAAGTGGCCGGGACGGCCACATGAAGTTGCATGTTCTGTTTTTCCGCGGGGACCCAACAGGGGGAGATGAAACACCCACCAAACAACCCAGAAAGTGTTGTAGAACGATCAGAACGACTCTCAACCTGCATGGTTAAGGTTATTTTTGATAAACGAGTTGCATAGTGCTTCTTTAAGAAGGGGTTTAATTACAGCTACTTTAAAGGACTGTGGTACATATCCTGATAATAAAGAAAGATTAATCATTTCCAGTAAAGAAGTGCCAATTAAGGGTACAATTTCTTTAAGCAGCCTAGTTGGGATGGGGTCTAACAGACAGGTTGATGACTTCGATGAAGAAATTATAGAAGTTAACTGATGAAGACTGACAGCAGAAAAACACTCCAAATACACATCTAAGGTTGCACCAGTCAAAGTGTCTGATGTTGGAGAGCCTGCAATACCTATTGAGGGCATTTGGTGACTAATTTTCTCTCTAATAGTAATCATTTTATTATAAAAGAAGTTCATGAAGTCATTGCTGCTTAAGTTTATGGGGATACATGGCTCAATAGAGCTGTGACTCTCTGTCAGCCTGGCTACAGTGCTGAAGAGGAACCTAGTGTTGTTCTTATTTTCTTCTATTAGTGCTGAGTAAAAGGCTCCTCTGGCATTACGGAGGGCCTTTCTATAATTTTTAAGATTATTTTGCCAAATTAAGCGATTTTCTAATAAATTCGAAGCGCGCCATTTCCTTTCTGATTTCCTTGTTCCTTGTTTTAATTGACGAGTTTATTGGTTGTACCACGGTGCTAGTTTCCTATGTTTTATTCTTTTCTGTTTTCTAGGAGCGATAGAATCTAATGTTGATTGTAGAGAGCCTGCAGCACTATTAACAAGATTATCAATTTGGGAGTGACTAAAGTTAATATAGGACTCTGTTATATTCAGATATGGCATTGAATTAAACACTGATGGAATCTCCTCCTTAAATTTAGCTACAGCACTGTCAGATAGACATCTGCTGTAGGAAGTTTTGCTTAATGGCTTATAGTCTAATAATAGAAATTCTAAAGTTATTAAATAATGGTCAGATAGCAGAGGATTATGTGGAAAAACTATTAAATGTTCAATACCCATGCCATATGATAGAACAAGGTCGAGATTGTGATTAAAACAATGGGTTGGTTTATTTACACTCTGACAGAAGCCAATTGAGTCTATTAATGAGGTAAATGCGTTACTAAGGCTGTCATTTGTAACATCCACATGGATATTAAAATCACCTACAATAATTACTTTATCTGATTTAAGAACTAAACTTGATAGAAACTCTGAGAATTCAGATATATAAAATCAGAGTATGGTCCAGGAGCGCGGTACACTAACAAATAGGACTGGCTGCAGTGTTTACAGTTTGGGTGAGAAAAACTAAGAACAATGCTTTCAAATGAATTATAATTTAGTTTTGGTTTAGGGTCCATTAAAACGCTCGAATCATATATAGTTGCTACTCCACCTCCTCAGCCTGTGCCTCGGGGAATGTGAGTATTAATATGACTGGGGGGGGGGTGGATTCATTTAGGCTAACATAATCCTCGTGGGACAACCAGGTCGCAGTAAGACAAAGTAAATCAATATCATAATCTGATATTAATTCATTCACTAAAACAGCTTTGGAGGACAGCGACCAGATATTTAACAATCCACATTTCATTCTTTTATTTTGTGCTACTGAGGAGTTTGTTTTAATTTTTATTAGGTTTTCATGGTTAACTCCTCTTGTTTTTATTTCTTTAAATAATGTAGGTGGTCGGGGGACAGACACAGTCTCTATGGGGTTGTGGGTGGGTGACTGTACTAGAGGAAGCGCAGAGAAGTGTGTAAGACAGCAACTCTGCTTCCCGGTCCCAAATCTGGACTGTCAGGTTTTTTTCACAAACTGGTTGGTGGAGACTAGCAAAAACAGCATTTACACCAGTTTTTTTTCTGAATTATGCTACTCAGTGACAAAATAGCATAGCTATGCATAGCATAGCTATGCATAGCATAGATTGAGCCCAGAGAGCCACACGCCCTCCTATCTTTCTCTTACTAACAGAGATCAATCAACCAGCCACACTCTAATTGTTTTCAGCTTTCTAAATTGTTCTGCAAAATAAGCATATAAATGCACCTCATGGTTATTGATTCATGGGAGCAGTTGGCCAGATTCAAGACTTTCCACAAATATGCAAGATATGTGTGATTGTGATTGCAGGAAGTTGCCATTTGTTTATTATATACTGTATGTTTGGGAGAGAATTCAACCAGCCAGCAATTTATGTGCTTACAGATTGGCCAGCGGCCAGTGATCCGTATTTACTTACCACCCTGTAGAACACATTTCACATACTGTATATTACAGACAGGAACCGTCAGGGCCCCCTAAGATATTCTAGATATTCTAATTTTATTTTATTAATTCATAATTTGACAATCAACATCTAAACAAAAATATTTCTGAGCAAATAAACCCTTCAAACTTGCCTATTCAATTGGTGTTGGAATATGAAGGGTTAAATTAAAGAAGCCCCTCGGTCAGCCTATCAGAATGGGTGTGCTTTGTTATCGCTAATTTTATGACAACTTCCGCTCGCTGTGAGGGACACGAATCACAACTCATAAACTAGCTCGCTAGCATATGGGGTGAGATTTGGATTAGTAATGTAACCGCTAGTGAGGAAGACATTGTTTCTGATTTATTATCTACGCCGTTTTCTAGGTTAACTTTTCATGAAAATGTGTGTGTTGTTGATAGCTGGTTTACAGCCTCACCTGGCCCGAGTCAAACTGATTAGACTCTGGGTCTGGGTGGGGCTGCACACCTGTGGTCACATCTGTGACCCAGGATAAACCAGCTATCACCACACACTCATCTTTCCATCTCCATTATATGGATATATTCTCTACCAACCAATTACCTGTGTCTTGTGAGGGCCCCAACAAAAGCCACTTATGTGGCATGTAGCAGGGAAAACTGCTACAGCAGCACCCAGAAAGGGACATGGAAGCAGCACAGCAGCCCAAGGCCCCATGCTCCGGGAGGAGATGGGGATCATGTGTAGTCGCCCTGGTGGAGTGGGGGGACCTACCAAGGGCTGTTCCAGGCCCTCTGAGGAGCTGCGGCCCAGCTGTCAGGCCTCCTCCAAGCCCATCCAGCTAGCCTCTGCAATGGCCAGCCAAGGCAGCAGCCCCAAGCCTCCCGTCTCCAGGATGGAGGGGGAGGGTGGGGTCTGTGTGTAGAGGCAGTGTTTTTTATTTTATTTTAAATTTTATTTTAAGTATTAAGTCCATTTAAAATATATGTTAATACATTTTAAGTCCATTTAGGTATGGCTAGTCCAGCTAGTCCAGTCAATATAAATTGACCATGCTGGTGCTGCGATGGACATAAATAAAAGTGACCTAATGTTAAAATGACAGGAACAGGAAGTTACTTTACCCTGCTACTGTGAAAAGGGTCCAATACTATAGAAAGGACCTGTTAAGCTAAGCTGATGGTTTGCTTTTTTCCCGACGGGGGAAGGGGGGTCACAGGGGGCAAGTCACGGTTTGCTACTGGTATATTATTTCTCTTTGTAGCCTCAGCACTCCATGCAGTTTCCGCTATGCAGTAATTAAATTGTGAATTTGATTCTTCATCAACATGACATCAGTCTCAGCAGCTGCTGGACATTGTAATTTATTGGGATGATATCTCACTGCAACTGAACTTACAAATGCATACATACAATAGAAATATGCCTGTGTACGCACGCATGCACGCACGGATGCACGCACATACACAAACAGTGCCACAGTTGGAGACTAAATAATATGAGGGACAGAATATGCAAAAATGAATGTAAGTGTGTGAGCAAGTGTGTGTGCGAATGTCGGGCCGGGTTATTAGTGAATGATAAATGGAGAAGGATATTGTCTGTCAGTGAGGGCCATTACTCGTCCTCCTAAAGCATTAAGATGCCAGGCTGGGCCTCGCACCTTCCCCTCTTCATCATGTATCTGCTGATACACTTGTTGCAACTGTTCTGTCTGTTAAGGTGACACAACATGAAAACCAAAAAATGAACAAAATATGTTTCACACACAAATCTGTGTGGATTATTTCAATGGTATTTAAATGTCTTGATTGCGCATTGCGTCTTCTCAATCTCCCTACAGTCATAGCAAAGGTTATGTCCTGTAGTAAAGGTAGAGTTTTGAGAACAGAAGAAAAACATATTTTACTGAGAAATTATTAAACCGGAGAGAAAGTAAATGATTTCCAGAAAGAATGTGTCCTCATTTTCTGCTGTATTAGCGGATTATGACAGCTTTTCAGCTTTTTTACAGCTTTTTCTAACACATGTTTATTTATACTGTATAAGTAGGCTATAGTGCAAATAACAGAGAACCTTTGCGTCACAACACACTTGGTGTACATCGACTCATGTAACACAGGAACATCGGTGATATATTATATTGAGGTGCAGTGTTGACTTTAATGTTGTTGAGGGCCATAGCAGTGTACATTATAAGTTTGTGTGCATTGCTGTAAAATGTATGGTTTTAATAACATCATACCTTAACCTTAACTTTAGGGTCAATTTGACCCCATTCAATGTTTAACGTGTCTAAATAAATCATTTTGCTTCATATTTAATGACTTTTCCTAATTGAATGGGGATAACTGGTTAAACATATGTTTTCAATATCCTGTACACATTTTATATGGTGTATACATTGCTATATCGGTGTTCTTTGGGGTTCAATTTGACCCCAGGCTGTTTTAAACATTTGAAAAATATCATCATTTTACACACATTTCTTTTGGTTGTTTTGGATGATATTGAGGTCACTATAAAATGCAATTTTATAATCTTCAAAAAACATCCCTCTGCTTTAGGGCCCAAACTACCTAACTAACCTAACCTAAATGTGACCCACTTGCAATCAGTGAGATTTTATGGTGATTTGTATATATTTGTATATTTGTTTATTCTGGATGTATAAGGGGGGGTGGGTGATAGTAGTTAAAACAACATGAACTGCCAGACAACATGAACTGACTGACTATTACCAGGGCAGTTCCCCCTCAACTCTGTGTGCTGACGTATCCCTAGCTGATGACCTGAACTCATTTTATGCACGGTTTGAGGCTAACAAACAACACCGCTAGCTCACTGGCTAATGATAAAATTGTGTGTCTGATCAAGGATTACATTGGTGCTTCCCTCCCTTGTACCACCTCATACCAGTTCACATATCCGCCAAACAGATCCATGGATGATGCTGTCTCCCAGGTACTGCACACTACACTTTCTCATTTGACAGCTGGAAGGGGGGCTATGTGAGATGTTCACTGATTACAGTTCAGCTTTCAACAGCAAAGTCCCCACCAGACTGGCTGGCAAACTGAACACCCCCCTGTGTGCCTGGATCCTGGACTTCCTGACCGCCAGGTCCAAGGTGGTCTGGGTGGGCAGACACACCTCCAACCCCCTCACACTGAACACAGGATCTCCCCAGGAATGCGTTCTCAGCCCCCTACTGTACTCCCTGTACAAACATGACCGTGTGGCCAGGTTCCAACTCCATCATCAAGTTGGCGGATGACACAGTGGTGGTAGGCCTGATCTCCGACAACGATGAGAAGGCCTTACTGGAGAAAGTGGCTGATCTGTCACTCTGGTGCCATGACAACAGCCTCCTCATGAATGTCACTAAAACCAAGCAGCTGATTATGGACTTTAGGAGAGCACAACATCAGAGGATTTACACACCACTGTGGATTAACAGGACTACTGTGGATAGGGTAAGCAGTTATAAATACCTGGGAGTCCACATCACAGAGGATCTGACATGGTCAACACATACAGACACACTGGTGAGAAAGGCAAGGCATCACCTTTACCACCACCAGGCTGATTCTCCCTGATGATCCTTCAGACCTTCTACTCTGGAGCTGCAGAGCATCCTGACAGGAAACATCACTGCCTGGTTTGGCAACAGGATAGGATGGCTCTGCATTTGGCTGAACACACTATTGGAACTACACTACCCTCCCTGCAGGACTTATACACCAGAAGGTGCAGAACCAGAGCTTGTAGGATCATGATGATCCTCACCACCCCAACAACGGACTGTTCCAGCTGCTGCAGTCCGCTGTCATGCAGCAAAAACATAGAGACTGAGACAGTTAAGTTTTTTCCCCCAGACCATCAGGACTGTGAACACAATCTCACCAGGGCCCCTACCAAGTTTTGCACACACACACACACACACACACACACACACATACATTCACACACATATTACATACATATTATTCATTTTTTACATTTTTCAGATCCCTTATTTCTATCTACACCTAATGCAAATAGTGTTGCTTCTTTTTACTGTAAAAATCTCGTGATTGTGATCGTGATTGGTATATAAGCACCGTGATATAACCGCACCATGCACTCCCGCTATCGCAAATAAACTCCTGCGCAATCAATTCACACCGCTATATTTAGTCCAACTCTTATATGCTGTCTCACCTGGAAATTAGTAATTTCTTCACCAATCATGATGAAAATGTGCGAAAAATAAGAGAATTGAACAAAAGGAGATGGAACATTGTGGGCTGTGTGCTCCATACATGCAGAAGAAAGGTTACCCCTTCATGTTCACAGATAAAACTTCATTGCTTTGCTTTCGAACAATTGACATGAGCACATAGAGTAGGATTTTCCCCTTTATCTGCATTCTGTTGATTATTACTATATAGATATTACTTCAGTAATATATAAAGATATTGCTGAAATGTATTAACTTGTTGTCTGAATTACCACCAAGTCCTCTTGTGGATATCACTCAACATATCCAACTCAAAGGCAGAACAAAGAACCTACAAGAAAAAACAGTAGCCAAAAGAAAGAAGTAAAAAAAAACACACACCCCACTACCCACTGTTGCGTGTGGCGGCCTCGTCAGCCTATTGCAGTAACACCTTCAATTAACACTAATGCTCTCTCTCTCTCTCTCTCTCTCTCCCACACTAGATTGGCGCACCTGCGGCCAATCCGGTCTGGCTGTGGCTCCGCCTACTTGGCCCCTTTAAAAGCTCTCCTTTGGAGACTGAGGGGTGGCCAGGAGACACCGTGAAATTTACCTTTGTTATGTTCAGTTCCTTTTGCTTTTTATGTTGGCCCGGAGATGGCCACTAGCCTGGTTTTCGTTTTGTTGGGTGTTAGTGGGGTTTTGGTTTGTTTTGGGAGGGAAACCAGCTTCGACGGCCCTATAGGGGTTGGCCTGGTTTCCCCCCCCCCATTTATCCTTAGTTGTTGGCATCTCCAGGCCTGAGTTATCCTCTGTTCTTTTCTCCGAAATGGTATGTTGTTTTTTGTCTTTCATTATTTGATTGTTTTGAAGGTGGCAAATAAACAGCCTAAACTTTGAGTTCTTGTGGTGTTCGATTTTGTGTTGTGGTCTCCCCACCTTTGAGCCAGGTGTTGTTTGAGTTTGTGGAGGCCGTAACATAATGGGGGCTCGTCCGTTGGCGTTTTTCTAGGACGCCATTTATTGTGCTGTGGGTCTGTCTTCCATTTGTGCTGCGGTCTTTGTTACTGCTGCACGTTGATTTTGTGCTTTGGTGAGCGTCTTTGGCGGAGTTTCCCTTCTCTCGCTTAATTAGGTTTGTTTCTGCGCACCTGCCTTATTTGTTGTGGCGAATTGGTTGTTTTGCAGTTTGTCTGAGTTGTAGGCTGTCTTGTGTTAAATATGGAGTTCAGTTTGGAAGGATTTGTGGCGCAGCCTACTTTGGTACTGTTTTATCAGTGTTCTAAGGAGAACTTGCTGTTAGTTGCGGAGCATTATGACGTCACAGTCATGAAACAGCAGTCAAAAAAGGTGATTCAGCGTGAGCTGCTGGCTGCGTTGTCTGATCAGGGTATTTTGTCTTCCGGCCCGGAGGGGGGGCGCTGTGTCAATGAAACCGGTTCAGGTTCAGGAAGCTCTTAGGATGAAGGAGATGGAGTTAGAGATGCGCCGGCTGGATCTGAAGGAGCTGGAGCTTAGGAATCAGGTGCAGCTGCGGGAGTTAGAGGAAAGGACTAAACTTGAGATACGTTTAAAGGAGTTAGAGCTAGATCCTTCTTCCCCCCACCGCCGTTCAGCGGGTTCACAAGCTGTTTTTGATATAAACAAGTGCATCCGAATGATACCTCCATTTAATGAGAGAGATGTGGATAAGTATTTTATCCTGTTTGAACGTGTGGCTGGCACTTTAAAGTGGCCCAGAGATGTTTGGCCGTTGCTATTGCAATGTGTGCTTACTGGGAAAGCCCAGGAGGCATATGCATCGTTGTCACCGAATGACAGTCTTGAGTATGATAAAGTTAAAACTGCGGTGTTAAGAGCGTTTGAGCTGGTGCCGGAGGCTTACAGGCAGAAGTTTCGCCGGTATAAAAAGTATGATAGTCATACGTATGCTGAGTTCGGCCGAGAGAAGGAGGCTCTTTTTGACCGGTGGTGCCATTCAAAAGACATTACTGATTTTGGTAAACTGCGTGAGTTAATTTTGATGGAGGAGTTCAGGAACTGCTTGCCTGATAAGATAGCCACCTATATTGCTGAGCAGAAAGTTTCCACTCTTTCAGCTGCATCCATGCTTGCCGATGAGTATGTGCTCACCCACAGGGACAGTTTTGATAAGGTTCACTTATCCTCTGAACGTGCTTCTTATTCCCCGTGGCGTAGGGCTAATCTTTCTCAATCTGATAGTATTCCAGTGAAACCTTACGTCCCACCTGCCAGACGAGAAGTGGAGAAGTCTGGGAGGCTGGACAGTGGGGATGGAGCTGTTGACAGGACACTTTGTAGTTACTGTAGAAAACCTGGTCACACTATGAACAGATGTTTTGCACTCGGAAATAAGTCAAGACCTGCTAAATCTGTTGTGTTGATAAAAAGTGAAAATGAGTTTCAGCCTTCTGTTCCCGTACAGCAGTCACGTGATCCTGACTCTGATTTCCAGCCATTTTTAATGAAAGGGTTTGTCTCTCTGGTTGAGGGGGGCGCGAAGGTGCCTGTTAATATCATCCGAGACACTGCGTCCAATCAGTCAGTGATTTTAGAGCATGTTCTGCCATTTTCCGAGGAGTCTGCACTTAAGTCTGATGTGCTGGTGAGAGGATTTGATATGCAGTATGTGGGCCTGCCGCTCCATAACATTTATCTTGACTCAGATTTGGTCACAGGGTATGTTAAGGTGGGGGTCCGGGCGAAATTCCCAATAGAGGGGGTGTCTCTGCTTTTAGGGAATGATCTGGCCGGTGGTAAACTGCTCATTAACCCAGAAGTAATTGCCGTGCCCCTGCTGACGAAATCTGACAACTTGGCTGCGGAGTATCCAAACGTGTTTACCGTTTGCGCTGTTACTCGGGCGATGGCTGAACGTCAGGAGCTGCCTCAGACTGAAGAGGTGGACTTGTCTGACAGCTTTATGGCTGACTGGGTTAAGGAGAAGGTTAAGGAGAAGGTGGGCGACCGGGACTATATCATCGCCACTCCCGACCGTCATAGGCATGGTAGGCTGTGTCACATTAATATGTTGAAGCCTTATTTTGACAGAGGGTTGCAGTCCGTTTCTCCGCCTCCTGGGGGCGCCGAGGCCGGCGTGGCGCCGGAGCTGTCCAGTGCTGAAATCCTTGGGGGTGAAGTGGTGACCCTGGCGCTGTCTGGCAGTGCCAGCCTTCCTCCTTCCGTGACTTCCGACGCTCAGGCGTTAGTTGACCAGGATGATGTTGTGGGTATATCTAACGATCTTTCACATGGGCGTCTTAATAACTCCGAGATGCTCTCTCGCCTCGAGGATTGTTTTCCACATCTGGCTCCGTCTCAGCGTGAGGATGTGATTGGCTTGATTAACTTTAACCTCTCCCTCTTTTCAGATGTGCCGACTCGCACACACGTCTTACAACACGATATCGATGTCGGTGATTCCCTGCCAATTAAGCAGCATGCGTATCGCGTGAATCCCGACAAACGGCTTCGTCTTCAGAAGCAGGTGAACTACATGCTGGAGAACGGGATAGCCGTACCTAGTTCGAGCGCTTGGAGTTCCCCTTGTCTTTTGGCGGCGAAGTCCGACGGCTCTGATCGGTTCTGTACCGATTACCGCAGGGTGAATGGGGTCACGAAGCCTGATTGTTATCCTCTGCCCAGAGTTGACGACTGCGTAGACAACGTCGGGCGTGCCAAGTTCGTTACTAAACTCGACCTCCTGAAGGGGTATTGGCAAGTGCCGTTAACTCCCAGGGCTCAGTTGATTTCCGCTTTTGTGACCCCCAATTCATTTTTGCAAGTGATGCCATTTGGGGTCCGAAATGCTCCCGCTACCTTCCAGCGTCTGGTAAACATCGTTCTGTCAGGGTTGTCGGGCTGCGAGGCTTACTTGGATGACATCGTGGTATACTCCGATTCCTGGGAGGACCACATGGCTCAGCTTCGTGCGGTTTGTTGTAGGCTGCGTGAGGCCAATCTCACCCTGAACCTTGCCAAATGTGAATTTGGGCCGGCTACGGTGAGGTATCTTGGCAAGGTTGTGGGCGGGGGTCAGGTTAGGCCCGTGCACTCCAAGGTGGAGGCTATCCTGTCGTTCCCTCCTCCCGTCACTCGCCGTGGTCTCATGCGATTTTTGGGAATGGCGGGTTATTACAGGGGCTTTTGTAACAACTTCTCGGCCGTCGCTGCCCCTTTAACCGACTTGTTGAGCCCGAAGGTCCGTTATGTGTGGTCGCCAGTTTGCCAACATGCTTTTGACAGCATTAAAGCCCTGCTGACTCATGCTCCTGTTCTGGCTGCGCCGGTATTTGAGCGGCCTTTTAGACTCGCGGTGGATGCGTGTGATGCAGGGGCGGGTGCGGTCCTGCTTCAGGATGGGGATGATGGCGTTGAGCATCCGGTCTCGTACTACTCAAAAAAATTCAATCAGCATCAGCGAGTCTATTCAACTGTTGAGAAGGAGGCCCTTGCGCTTGTATTAGCGCTGCGGCATTTTGAGGTTTATGTTGGTGCTTCTTGCGGAACCACTGTTATTTTTACGGATCATAATCCTCTGGTCTTTCTCGACCGGATGCGTAACACTAACCAGAGGCTTATGCGGTGGTCCCTCTTCTTGCAGGCTTTCAATGTGGAGATCAGACATATCCGTGGCAGGGATAATGTTCTGGCCGACGCCTTGTCACGCTCCTTTTCTGATGGCTGACCCCACGTTGCGATCCCGGTGTTCGCCATCATAGGGTGGGGGTGTTGCGTGTGGCGGCCTCGTCAGCCTATTGCAGTAACACCTTCAATTAACACTAATGCTCTCTCTCTCTCTCTCTCTCTCCCACACTAGATTGGCGCACCTGCGGCCAATCCGGTCTGGCTGTGGCTCCGCCTACTTGGCCCCTTTAAAAGCTCTCCTTTGGAGACTGAGGGGTGGCCAGGAGACACCGTGAAATTTACCTTTGTTATGTTCAGTTCCTTTTGCTTTTTATGTTGGCCCGGAGATGGCCACTAGCCTGGTTTTCGTTTTGTTGGGTGTTAGTGGGGTTTTGGTTTGTTTTGGGAGGGAAACCAGCTTCGACGGCCCTATAGGGGTTGGCCTGGTTTCCCCCCCCCCATTTATCCTTAGTTGTTGGCATCTCCAGGCCTGAGTTATCCTCTGTTCTTTTCTCCGAAATGGTATGTTGTTTTTTGTCTTTCATTATTTGATTGTTTTGAAGGTGGCAAATAAACAGCCTAAACTTTGAGTTCTTGTGGTGTTCGATTTTGTGTTGTGGTCTCCCCACCTTTGAGCCAGGTGTTGTTTGAGTTTGTGGAGGCCGTAACACCCACTTAAAAAAAACGCAACGGAAAACAGAAAATACAATTTGTTGTATTGTATTCCCCACAGTTTCCCTTTATTTAATTAATTGAGTTTTTTCTTTTTAAGAAAAGCAACACAAGCCAGGCATGAAGCAGGGTACCTAGCCTGTGTCGAGGTCACTGCTGAACACATTCTAACCAAACAACAATTAGCAATATCCAGGAGAGGATCAAACGACGAAGACTTGAGCTGATCTTGCGCATTGGTTACACTGTCAGCCGTGTGTTGAGGGGGATTCTCTGTCACTCCCTCGCTTTGATCGCCCAATTAGGTGTGTTTAGAGCTGGTAAACATTTAACTACTGGGAGTAATGAGTCTGCCTTTACTTTAGCCTCTTCCTCTCCTCTCTCTTATAATATGTGTGCACTGCTTGCCCAAACTCATATTTGGCTGTTGAATAAATATTAAGCGTTCAAGTGTGACCCTGTGGTTGCAGGACAGCAGAGAGACAATATTGTTGTTGCCAGTTTGTTTTAGTTGTGTTTCTTTTGTTGGTTTGGCAAAACAAAACAAACACAAACACGCATGCACACACACGTGTACACACACACACACACACACAAGTGCACGCAGGCAGGCAGGCACGCACACACACACAACCACACACACAGATTTTGTTGATGTTATTAAACAAAAGCCTATTCTCTACAAAGAAAGATTCATGTCTGTACTGTAGCATAAACAATGTGCAGGAGCGAGTATGACTCTTGGTTAGGTTCACACCTCATGTCACTGAGCATACATTTAATTCATACCCTTGGAAAAAATGTGCTGGTGGAAACCAAAACCCATCCTTTTAAAATGTATGCCAGTTTCCAACTTTTTTTATTTGACAAGTTGATTAACTTCTGCCTGAATTATTATTTCCATTTCATTCAATTTCATTGAAGTCATTTAATCATCAAGTAAATATTTAATACTGCAGTCACCACGTGGTCTTCAACAGGACTCTATGGAAGGAAGTGAAACGAGGCGACACTCGGCCGTACCGACACATGTGCAGGAGTTGTTTGTGTCGTGTGTCCAGATGAGGTCTGACATGCGGTCGGATGCAACAATAATAGACTCACTTACGGTATGATGACACTACCCTGCGATCATGCATCTTTACACACTTATGCTTGGTAAGGTTTGTGGGCTGGTGAAAGTTATTCCAGCTGACAATTGGGATGTCAGCACATTGCTGGACACATACATATACACACACATACACACACACGCACACATGCATGCATGCATGCACACACACATACACACACACTGATCCAGACAGAAATTATGCATTTGATTGATTGATTGATTGATTGAAATTCTTTATTGACACATGTACAAAGGTAAGCGTACAAATGTACATCAGGTCAAAAGGATGACACAAAAAAGCCCATGGGCTTATTTCCATTGTGGTCCCTTTGTAGTGTAAGCATGTTGATAAGTGTAGTGTGTGTGTTAAATGTAATGTACATGACAGTGTGGGAACAAAGTAAAAAATGACATTCCAATCACACTTTCACAATTCATAAAATTTGACATTCCAATCACACATTCAAACTTCATATAAATATACATTTCATAACAATCTATAAAAGAGACACCATAATAAATATCCCTATGACTGTCTGCTGCTCAACCATTTCTTTAAGGCTGTTTTAAAACTGACAACAAGAGACAACATGAGAAACAATTGTCTTCATACTAGCAGGTAACCCATTCCATAAAACTGCAGCTGAATATAAAAAAGAACCCTTTCCCATACAACTTCTAAATCTGAACAACACCAGATCAGTGGCACTTCTCTTTGTGGAGTAGCTATGTGTGTTTAGTATCCTAGAGAAATAATTGCATAAATATTTAGGTACCTCGTTTTTAATAATTCTATGCACCATACACAGTTGTATATAGTTTACTCTATCCTCTACTTTCAACCACTTAAGGCTACTAAAATGAGCAGGAGTGAGATGAGTGAGAGGTTGTAGCTTAAGGATCAGCCTTACTAGTTTATTTTGAGATGTTTGTAACTTCTTTTTGATGATTTTAGGGAGGTTTGTAAACCATGAAGTGCAGGCATAATCAAAGTGGCCTTGAACTAGGGCCCCAGCCAGTATCTCCAGAGCTTTCCAATCAATTAGGTGGGATATTCTAGCCAGAAATTGTATTCTCTAATTTATTTTGGAAATAACCTTCACAGCCATACCCTCCCCAGATAATTTATTGTCAAGAATGCAACCTAAGTATGTTTGTTTGGCTGTGATCTCAGATTCACCCACTACCACCTTGAATCCAGGTGACTTCCTCAATTTTGAATTTGATCCAAAGCGTATTGATTCAGTTTTACCTAAATGGAGGGACAGCTTTTTTTCAGACAGCCATGTACTGACCTTCTGAAGTTCTGAACTTAGTAAACACTCCGCCACAGCTTTATCTTGATGAGAGACTAAGAGGGCTGGTAGGTACAAGGGCAGGTACAAGCTGACTCCATGTCATTGATATAAAGCAGAAAAAATAGGCCCTAGGATGCTTCCTTGAGGGGCACCAAATGACAGTGGGAGTGGGTTAGATATAATCCCATTTACATCCACTACTTGTTCTCTGCCTTCCAAATAGGACTGAACCCACTGAAGTGATGTATTGTTGAAACCCAAGGCCCTGAGTTTAGCTAACAGAATAGTGTGGTTAACTGTGTCAAAAGCTTTTTGAAGATCTAACATTTGATAAATGGGCTAGTTCTAGCGGGACACTCTAGTCTTGTGCAACCTATCAGCTGACAGCTAACGCAGTCCAATCACATGCATGTACACTAATAGGCAGTCAATTTAAAACCTTCCATCTCACACACACACTCTCTGCAAAGTTAAGTGCTGAGCTGGATTTCATCCACCACCGCCCCCCAGCCTCCACCTGCTTTGGTTCTGCTCTGTATTGTATGTAACCTAGACAACGGGTTGAGATATCTGATGGACCCCATGGGGGGATTGCCTAGTGCTCCCTGTTGTCAAATGTTGGTATGCTGTATCTGACATCGGTATGTCAGGCTTTAAATCCTACAGCAGGGAGCACCCTAAAAGTAGAGTGGAACCATACTGCCAAACTAGTGTATTACCATTTCATGCAAAATATGTTTAAATCTATGACATGAGTGCACTGTTAAAAAAGATTTGTTGACTCAACTTGACTTAGTCAAGTCATCTTGTTGCTTTGACTGAGTTAAGTTGAGTTAACTTATATTGTCAAGGTTATTACACTTCAAAACATAAGTTAATGGAACATGCATCAAGTAAGTTGGACTAGAAAATATTATTCAAGAGAACTTAAAAAGATGTTGGTTGAACTTAATTTATCAAGTTCTTACAAATGTGAATCCAGTTGGCTCAACATGAAATACTTAATTGAAACAACATGCAGTTTGTTGACGCAACTTCCTGTATCAAGTAATCTGGACAAGTTAATATTGCTTAAGAGAACTAAACAAGATGTTGGTTGAACTTAATTTATCAAGTTGTTTTAAAATGAGTATCAAGTTAGCTCAACATGAAATACTTAATTGAAACAACATGCAGTTTGTTGACGCAACTTCCTGTATCAAGTAATCTGGACAAGTTAATATTGCTTAAGAGAACTAAACAAGATGTTGGTTGAACTTAATTTATCAAGTTGTTTTAAAATGAGTATCAAGTTAGTTCAACATGAAATTATATTTTTTTCTCAACTTCTATTACCACGTTACATAAGGTGATAGAGATTTCAAGAACTTAAAACAAACTAATATCTACAAAGATAATTTACAGGAGTACTAGTTGAGTCGAACCTAAATATTAACACATAAGAAATCACTGAAAAGACATTTCAATCAGGACTTTTATTAAAATCCCAAGAATTCAAGTCAAACCAGTAATTCGTTGAAATTACAGTTGTCAATGGTTGTTGACATGTCAAAAAAGACCTTGGGACACAGAGACAAACAAAAGAGAAGCCTTCACACCCTAACACATCCTCAATTTTGCTCAGGGCTGCTCATAACGGAAATTACACGGTGTCCCATACATTAAAAGAATCCATCCTTCATTTGGGGAAAAACAATAACACTCTAAGTAAGTGAAACATCAAACATTACTGAGTTGTCCACTCTTAACAATTTATCTTTAACATACATTAGTGTCTGTCAGACACATTTCCTCCAAATAGAGCAATATAAATCAGTCAAAACATGAACACAAAATACACTGGATGCAGCAAGACATACATTGAAAATCATATCTCTGAGAAACGTGCTCAAATGTCAGCCAGAAAATGACACTCTAAGTAAGTGAAACATCAAACATTACTGAGTTGTCCACTCTTAACAATTTATCTTTAACATACATTAGTGTCTCTCAGACACATTTCCTCCAAATAGAGCAATATAAATCAGTCAAAACATGAACACAAAATAAACTGGATGCAGCAAGACATACATTGAAAATCGTATCTCTCTGAGAAACTTGCTCAAATGTCAGCCAGAAAATGACACTCTAAGTAAGTGAAACATCAAACATTACTGAGTTGTCCACTCTTAACAATTAATCTTTAACATACATTAGTGTCTCTCAGACACATTTCCTCCAAATAGAGCAATATAAATCAGTCAAAACATGAACACAAAATAAACTGGATGCAGCAAGACATACATTGAAAATCGTATCTCTCTGAGAAACTTGCTCAAATGTCAGCCAGAAAATGAAAATGTTAAACCATTAGGTAACGCTTTATATTAAGGACCTTGTAATAACCATGAATTAATAGGTAATAAGGCCCTTGTAAGTCCTTACAAGATACTTATTAACATTATTGTGTGTTTATAAGCCTATATAAGTGTTAATAATGGCATTATAATAGTTAATAGCAGGCTATAACACATTTATAAGCGCTTATAAATGTGTTATAGCCTGCTATTAACTGTATTATAATGCCATTATTAACACTTATATAGGCTTATAAACACACAATAATGTTAATAAGCATCTTGTAAGGACTTACAAGGGTCTTATTAATGGTTATTACAAGGACCTTAATATAAAGCGTTACCAAACATTACTGTAATCTCCATTCTGTTCATGTTTGCGCAACAACATCTAATAGAACATGAAAACACAAAATAAAGAGATCCTCAGCCATCTCTCTAACCGAGTAATTTATTCTTTAGAGAGTGGACCTTGGGAGTGCACACCTCGGACCCGATTCCCATGAACAGGCGCTGAATCACCTCAAAAGTGTATTTCAAGTCTTTTGGATAGCTAAGGTTCAGCATGTACAGCAGGCCCATCATGTTCACAAAAGCGTTGGGTACATCACCCAGGTGGCGCATGACAATCTTTTCCTCAATCACGATGGCAATTTCTTTGTAAGAAGCCGGAAGGGGCTCCTTCACATCCTCAACAACTAAAAGGAGTCCAATCACCATTCCCTTCATGACGTCCTCTTCAGGTTCTGTTGGCTTGATGCAAAAACAAACAAAAAACAAAAAGGTGCCTCTGCTTTAGAGATGCTTTGCCATATAGTGCATACACACAAAGGATGCCTGAAATTACAAATGTAATCCTGCCCATTGTGAACCACTTCTTGTATAATCTTGAACATTCCGCTGCTTACCTCACACCTCTTCATGAATGTAGAGGGATTTTCCTTCATGTACCATGGTAGTCCCTGCAAAGCTGCTGCCCTCTTCCTTTGGTTTGATGCCTGCCAAAACACATGATACATGCATACAGTTGCTAACAGAATTATTAACCCCCTCTGTCCACAAGACATTCTGGGGTGTATTGCAGTAAGTGTGTTTAGTGAAAACTCTTGAGTTTAACCCTTAAATGAGGGAAACTCTGGGTTTTCAGTTCCCCTGTATCCCTGTTTCCCTTCTTGCACCAGTTGCAGCAATAACATTGAGTTAAGTGAACATAGAACATTTACATTCAGGGCATTTAGCAGACGCTTTTATCCAAAGCGACTTACAAAGAGTACATTTGTCATAAGAAGGTGAACATTTCATGCAAATGTGGAACAAATGTGGAAAAGAGCTGTAGAAATGCAGCTCTTTTACCTCCAAGTATGTACTTACATCCTTGTCGAGACTCTCCATTAAGGATGTCATTTCTTCAATTTCCTCAAAGCGCTTCAACCTGAATAGCTGAAGGAGTTTATGCAGATGGCTGTCCAGCCCCTCGTAGAACGAATTGATGTCCATCGACGTGAGCCTGGTGAATTCCTTGACGATCTATATGAAGAAGTGACAGTACAGATTTTTTGTTCAAGTTAAAAGTGACCTAAATGTTCACATTTCAGCAAGCTGCCCAGATATATTGGGTATTACACCAGCCTATAGATGTGAAACCACTTAAAATTTTCAATTAAACATGCAATATGCAAAATACAACATTACTACTTTGTCATGCCTGTTGCTACAGCACATTAGACTTTGTGTTGGTAAAATTCAAAGCACTTAAAGTCAGCAAAAACTTGCACACTTTACCTGTCTCTCAGTAAAAAGCGCAGGCCATCTGACTGTCATCTCGGCCACAGGTGGCTCTTCTTCAACTATCTCCTGTCTTCTCAATGCATATGTGGCGGTCATTGCATCATCAATGTAGGCCAGGTTTGGGGTTGTTTTTCTCATCTCCTGGACCATCTTTTCTCGATCTTCTTCAAGACTTCTGCTGTCTCTTCCCTGGGGGAGATCTGGAAGGAAGTTTGTTTCAGATCGTCTTGGTTTCTTAACTTTGTTTCTCTTCCCTCGCGTGTCCCCAGGACCTCTTTTCTCAGAATTAACCATCAGTTCGCGACAGCCTGCAGCTTTCAATTTCTGCCTGTAATTGCCCATCTTGAACATTATACTGTGTTTCCACCCATACCATCCAGATGTGGAGCCAGGTTCTTTGAGGCAAGGGTGTTTTTTAATGAGTGTTTTGGCTACATGTCCAAAATGTTCAGGAGTAGGGTAGGTCTTGAATGAATATATTGCTTGAGCAATTTTCTCCAGAATCTCAGACTTAATGTCCCTTGAAATGGATAGAAGTGCTCCATCTTTTCTGAAAGAGTCATTGCCCTGCCTGAGCCTCAGTTCAACATCATACAAGAAGGTAGGAATGGGAAAGTCAGTTGGCCATTGCTGTGAACGACGACCTTCAAAGTACTCCATATGGCTGCTCAATGAAGATGCTGGAGGTGATGGTACAGCTGAGGAGGATGTTAACGGAGATGATAGTAAGGCTGAAGAGGATGTTAACGGAGATGATGGTAAAGCTGGTAAAGTGTCCAAACTTGAGTCTGAAGAGACAGGGCAGAAAACGACTTTCAATGTAACCTTCTCCTTTGGTAGATCATCAACACATGTGAGGTTACAGAAGTCTTTGAAGTCCTCATCTTCATATTGAAGGTCAAATGAAGAACGTAACTGAAGTGTGTTTTTCAACATCAGTTTCAGGCCATCAACCGAATGTGGAACAGAGTCAAAGCGGAGCTTCCTAATGTCCTGTGGTGAAATTATCACACGCAACAGCATCTTTCTGTGAGTGAGAACTCAGGACTTCACTGGAGATGGAGAAAGTACAACCTGAGAAAAGACAAAATGAACAATAGAGAATCATTAATGAACAATATAAACAAATATTCATGCATACGTTTTTGCACTCCAAAATTCCAATATCTATTGTTTATACTGTTTTTACATTTATGTACATACTGCATATCTTTTTCAGGGGAACCTCATCAAAGTTCCCCAAACTTCCATATTTTACCCCATTTCCATGATTTTAAGTGGTTTAAAATAGGTAGGCCTATATAGCAATCACTGGGTGCAATAATGAGGCTCTTACTGCAAGGGGAGGTGGAGGAAGTGAAGAGGAGGGGGGGGGGGGGGGGGGGGGGGGGTTGAACACCATTTAACGTAAAATAACATTTCAACTATACCTTAGTGAAGCAAGAAAACTTTTGGTGTCACCATCAGTTTGCCCACTCTTATGTATGGATACAGGGGTTGATATCCATTTAGTTCATGTAATTCTGCAATCACCAGTTCAGAAGACTGTTTTTTCATCAGCTCATAGCTCCGCAGGTGCTCTATGTACCATGCTTGATATGGTTCCATGATGAACGATACTTTGCTGGACACAACCAAAATTTTAACTAGTTTCCCAAAGTCAGGCAAGCCACTGGTGTGCCCCACGGACAAAAACATTCCCTCTGAATACTTGGTGCCATAAAGGCAGGCATGGGTTGCAAGAGATACAAGAGTTATGTTTCCATATTTCAGCTCTATAGCCTGCTTCATGGAGTGCTCGAGTGCATCAGGTGAAACAACCAAAGTGTGTCCGACTTCCAGATCAGGTCTGAAAAGACTTGGCAAGTCTAGATGGTAAGCTAAAGAAAGCTGGTGTTTTGTTGCTAGAGTGAGCAGGATGTTTCTGAAATTGTGAGAATTGTGCACCACCCTTTTAAAAAAGCTGTGCTTTGCTTCAAACCTAATAGTCCAGAAATCAATCAGCGGCCCAAATCTCCGAATCAGTTCTGGATAATGTTCCAAGAAGTGATGCTTGGGCAGGAGGTGGAAATTAGGAAACACCTCTTTTAACAGGCACCTGTGATCGGAAATCTTACACTCCAAGTATGCTAATGTCTCTTCTGAAAAATGTCCACTAGCCAGTAGCTCAACTATTTCTTTCAAATCTAATATAATTCCCCAAGTTTTGTCACCTTCTGGTATAAGGTGACCGATCATCAACGGCAGTAGTCTCAACAGTGTCCAGTTTTCGTGGCTATTTCCACCAATAGATTTTTTCAACGCAAAATACTTTGAAATTGGTTGAGGTCTGTTGGTTTTATCCGTACACTTGAAAGGGAAGGATACAATGATGGAATTCAGCTCATCTATTGTAAAGTACTGTTTGGATATCAGAGACTTTATACATAAACTTAATTCCCTTGGCACTATTCCCTCAAAAAGGTCATGCATAAAGTCTGGGGGGAAGCCCTGGATTGTGTGGAAATGAGAAAGTCTATTGAGAACACAGTCTCCCTTTACTCCATTCAGGGAAACTAACTGATGCCTGTTCAATTCCAGAATGTCGTGTTTGTGAGCTTCAACTGTTCGGAGTGGAAACACTCCCTCCTTCACCTCGAGAATGTCAATATCTTGCCGACTAGCTAAACAAAACCGGCAAAATTTGTCAACATTAAAATTCTCTTGAAACCCAGCAAGCGAATGGGCCCCCAAGTTGTCTGCAGACACATATAGCACAGTACCTCTAACGGTTGTTCCCAATTTCTGAACATACAATCCTTGCTGCTCAAGTACTTCAAGGTCTTTTATCAGTGGTTCAAGAATGGCCCCATACCCATAGCTCTTCACATCATTGCTATGACACAGACATGCGAGGTAGATTGACTGTACAGATGACCTATACCGTATTGGTAAATTTGAAATGACCCAATAGACTGCACAGACCTTATGCTTTTTTTTTTATGTTCCTAGTGGGTTGCAAACTTCGAAATCGTCTATATACAGTCCTAGGGCAATCCTTAGATCTTCTGACAAGAGCAATTTATTGTCTTTGTAATATAGACTGTCTCTGTATGTTTTGTACTGAGACAAATGTTTGTCAGCTTCCCTGTGTTCTGTTGCCAAAATTTTATCTAACACATCGTTACGATTTAACAGCTCTGTCAAGACTTTCAAAACTGGAATATAAACAAATTTCCGTCTTGAAGATGCATCTAAAACATATTCAATCGGCTCGATCACTTTAAAATTATTCTTGAAAAAAGTTGCTCTTTTGTATTCAGAGCCAAAAGGTCCGCCCTTTGACAAGAAACTGAGGGGATTTGCTTTTTTAACTATCTCTGTTACAGCAGTAGTGACAGCACTGTTTACTGCACAATTATGCTTGATCAGTACACTTTCAATTATTTTTGGTGTGCACTCTTCCACAATTGAGCTAATACTACAAAGTTCATTTATAATTTCCTGAGTTGTTGTCTTAGACACATGCAAACTTGTTTGCATACGCAGTACGAGAGATGCAACTTTGTGTTGAAGCAAATCATGTAGATCTTGATCCTCTACGTAATTATCTGTTATCAAGTCTGTTAGATCATCCGAAAGTGTCTCAAAGTCTGTACTTTCAGAGTTTGAAGTGCCTTGAGTAAAAGTTTGACACAAGTTTTCTCGAAAATTGTCAAAAGAACAGAGGTGATGTTTCTTACTCTTATGTGCACGAAAAGTACTGTACACATTGGACTGAAAACTACAGTCTTTAAAGGGACATTTGACAGTTTCCTTATTGTGTATGTGTATTTTTAGATGTGCAAAATACTGTATATCACTACACGTCTCTGAGAAATTGCACAGCTCACAATTTAACCTTGCGGTCACCTGCTTTGAACGGGCTTGACTATGGTCTCTAGTTAAATGTTTTTTCAGAGAGGATTCTGTCCTGAAGGAGCACACACAGTCTGCATAGACACAGGGGAGAGGACAGTTCCTTGCCTGATGACAGTGCTTCAATTTGTAATGGACAATTAGTGTGCGTTGGTTCCGCGAGGAGTAATTACATGACTTGCAGGACCACCTCATTGCCCCAAACAGCACTGCCTGAAGTGAAGGACAGAAAAAAAATAAGATAAACATATAACTTTATCAGCACAAAACACAGTAAGCCCACATAGTCTTCTCTAAGAAAAATGTTACGCAATCGGGATTTTAATGCATCCCAACATGAAATAAACATGCAATTATTAGAATGAGCTCAGCTTTAAACATCTAACGTTATAGCAGTAAAATGCAACATCAACATTAATGCAGCAGTAATCTTAATTCAAAACACCCCTTATAATAGTAAAACATTGACAGGGAGCATTTTACAGCATTTAATGAATAATTTTACTTTTTATACTTATTGTTCATTTTGCTGATAATACTTTTACTGAAGTTAGGTTTTGAATGCAGGACTTTAACTTGTAGTGGAGTATTTTCAGTGTGGTATTCATTTTTTTACTGAAGTTAACTATGTGAATACCTCATCCACCTCTTTGAGTCTCAACCCGCCCGCGTGCCGGTTCACAACTAGCTGTTCATTCGTCATTAATAGTGTGGACTTTTCAATAAATCCGATTATGTTATACATTGTTTGAAACGAGAGTCCTCTGATTCGATCGAAACTAACCATTCTAGCCTCACATAGACACAGCAAGAGCAAACGCAGCTCATGTGCAAAGAGTGCACAGTAAACAAACAAACATGAGACATGCGCAGGTTTGTTTGTGTGTTTGTTAGTCGTGACTTGGGTTACGGGTTGCCTGGAACGCACCATTAAATAGTCCGCTCGACTTGTAAAAAATAAAAATAAAAACTCACGATTTTAACTCTAAAACACATTAAAGTATTATTAAATGATTACATATTTCTTTATTTCGTAAGTGATCATGGATGAAGTGCATGAATGGACTTCACGGAAGTAACCGTCCTCCGCGTCGCGTCGGACAGTTCACGCCTCCGCGTCGTCCATTAATTTATGTTAATGGTCACCTCGTCGGGCATGATCACTTACGTATAATGTGCCCATGGTGTGTTATTGTTTGTGTGCATTATGTTGTCTCCGTGCCTATGTCCTTGCTCTCTGTTAAAGGCCATGGTGCAGGTTTAATTTTCTAATGAATCTGCGTATTTGCTTGTTGGTAATAAACATTTAAACTGTTATTCATTGTATTTGATGTTGTTGGGTATCACAAAACGTAATATAATACAAAAAGGTTGGTTTTTAGCCGTCTATATTTTAGCAGTTCGCGATTGATTCTCATTTCCCCCACAATGCATTGCATGACGTCACATCGGTGAGACGACAGACCAAAGCCCGCCGTGAGACCATTGAGAGAGACGAGTAGAGAGAGACTAGTAAGAGATTGTTCAGCAGATTATACAGATAAATACATATATATAGCCTAGATAGAGAGATAGATAGATAGACAGTTAGATAGACAGCATAGAACGATAGATAAATAGATACATGGAGAGAGATAGCCAGATAGCATAGCGTAGCATAGACAGATAGCTAGATAGCTAGATAGATACACCCTCGAACCGGTATAATGCCCGGCTACTGTGCTTGTGCCGGTTGTAAACTGGACACAGCTCCATGGCTTCCCGAAGGACAAGGCAACCCTTCGACAGTGGGTCCACTTTGTCCGAGTTAGGCGGGCACATGTTTCAATGACCTCCGTCACCGCCAATACCAAGATTTGCAGCGCGCATTTCAAGGAGGAGGACTACGACGAAGAGGACGCCAGAATGGTATCACTCGGGTTGAAGACCAAGAGGCTGGCAAAGCTGATTCCGACCACCGGGCCGTCTGCACAGCACCTCTCTGCCTGCCGCTACCACACCGAGAGGCACCAAGAAAGCAGAGATGCTACGGTAAGCCTCATGCTAATGCACGTACTGTTTATCTGCGCGTTAGCTAACCCTGTGCATACTATACCGTGTTCCCTCTGACACCGCCTCCACTACAGTCATGATCAGTCTGAGATTAGAAAAGCACATTTCGTGATTCATGAAACTAAATTGTCCTGAAGTAAATGTCCAAAAGCTTGTCGTATCTAACTAGAAAGCACCATGGCTAGTGTTTGTTTGGATCACTGGTGATCGTCAAGCGGCTTTCACAACAGCGCGTGTGTTTGACTATTACGGTTCTCTTATGTATTAAACGTGACTGTGTCGCTGACCCTTTCGAATTTGTTTGCGCAAGATGTTGATCGATGCTGCACAGCAGGAGACCGCGGACAGTGTCGACGTGAATGACCCCTTGCCCTCCACTTGCGACACTGGGACACAGTGCAATGTGAAGCCCCATGGAAGGTCTCACGGTAAATGTTGTATTTTGGGTGGTCGATATGCTGTCTAAAACATACGTTTCCAAAATCTATGCATACAGGACATTTCCATACACAGATGAAATTAATACATAGCCTATGTCAAAACATAACCACGTAGATTTGCCATGATTGTCATATGTTTGGGTATGTTTACTACCTCTGCCACAGCTGTGCAGGTGAACCTGAAGCCCAAGATGGTCAGCGTGGGGACACAGACCCAAACTCCCCCCCCCCTCACTAGTCCTGAACAGACCGATGATGAAGATGATCCGTCTGTCATCAGCGATTCATCGTGGGTGCCTGGAGGACATATGTCTGAGGATGAGGAGGAATTGTGTGAGGAGGAGCCATCTCACACCTGTGACCCCCACCAAAAGTGAGATAATTTAAAGCCAACATAGACCAACTTTGCATTTTCCTTTTTGTGCATCTGGTAGAATTGAATTCCCCCCCGCTCTCTTTTTTGTTGTAGTGGCATTGACAAATTCATTGTTTGCCAAGAGGTGCTCATGAGCCTGTTTGCCCTCTGTCCGGCCTGTTGTGAGAAGTCGGATAGTAGGTTTTGTATACACAGCAGGCCATATCTGATTAGAAAATCAGAATATCTAATTAAAATGTGATAGCCCTGACTGTCTGCCCACATTCAAATTTGTCTTGCCAGTTAATTTACAATGTATGTACCAGGCTTTAGGCTGTGGGTTTATGATGCCATCATAAACATCATGTGTGTTTCATTGAAAACATTTGACCAGTAATGTACCGTACTTACTCTATATTGAAACCTGATATACTGTTGATTACTCTTTTTTTTTTCTTTTTTTTTTTTTTTACATATCTAGGTCTGTGCATCATGTGGCTACCAATGTTTCTGGCAAAACCAGCCAATGCTCCACAGGAACATGGTGTCTCGTATTTCGGATCCCACAATGTGCTCCAATGCTCACATATCCCAACCAATACCTTTAAACATTTATCATTCATAGAGTTACATTTATGCAAAATACCAATTAATTATGGGTGTGATAAATGCCCACAAAGTTGAAAGTTTAACTAGATACAAGACAGATTGTACTTGACAGTATGGATATGATCTACATCCAAGTCCAAAGCTGTTATATAAACAGAATTTAGAATTCAAGTTTAGGCATTGTACAGATTCAAACAGACATTAATTGTTATTGCGATACATAGTCTCCCTAGAAATATTTTAAAGCATAAAACTGGCTAATGCAGAACCAGCAGTTAGCTAGCAACGGCTTGGTGGTGGTTTTCTGCATGCTGCATGTTATGTTTTCTCTTTGTGTGCCGTTTATTGCTTTGTTTTTTTTACTTAGTTGTTGGTGGTGGGACCTCGCTGCTCTTGTGCCTGTCTTTAGTCACTGTACCCCATGTGGTTTTGCAAGGGGTTCTGCATGCTGCATGTCTGCCTGCTGCTCATTGTGTGTGCTGTGGTTTTATTTATTTTGTTTGCATGAAATGTCTTTTATACAATTCAACATAGCTTACCAATCATTGTACCTGGTAGTGCCTTGTCTACAGGTCCTTTTCGGATTCTGATTTTCGCACAAGATTACAATCAAGGAAATGTTGCAAAAATGCTCCCTTTACATCTCCATTTGACACTTTTCCCCATAATTCCTTGTAGTATTAGTAGGAAAGGGAGTAAGGAATGATAACCCGAAAAGGACCTCTGTGTGTGCTTGTCTTTGGTCTTGCTCTATGTGCTTTTGATATCACTGCATGTATGTATGCATGCATGTGTGAGAGAGAGAGCTGACCCTCGGGTAAGACCACACTTACATGTTGACCACACTTATACATGTTGATTCTTTTTGTGCCTAACCATTTTTTGTGATTTGTTTACTTTATCAGGAACTTTCCAACCTGTCTCTTTGTTCAGTAATATACTTGGGATAAACTAATAAACTGTTTTCATTGGAATGTACGTGTTCTGTGTATTTTATCACACAGGGCCGTTGAGCGATCACAACAGAACAAGCATGACATAATTCTTGAACTGAAAAATACTTGATTTTATTCATGTTGTGCCAATATGGTTTTTATTCATTGTCATCCAAACGAGGCCATTGAAAGCCATGATAGGTCACTCTGAAATTGTAGCCTGATGGTTGAAACCAGACAGGAGGGTAGAGGCTTCCTTCTATGAACACCGAGAACGCCATAAGGCCAGCGTATAGCCTGCCTGTACGCTGTGTACCGGTATTGCCTAGGGATAAGTAGGTTGGAAACTTAATTGTATACCTGTTTGTCATGCATGTTTATGCAACACATCTCTAGTCTAGTAATGGTAAAATAAACAAACAATGAACATACTCGTGCCTGCTGGCTTGAAGGGGACCATGATCCTGCCTGAAATGTGAGTAGGTTATCTTTAGCACAAACGGATTCAGGCAGCATGCCTCAAATCCTGGATGCTGAGTTAGGAACCTTACATCTGCTGGCCGCGGGGTGAGCTCCTCGACCAAAACGCACTCACTTCCCTACAACACAAGCTCTCCACCACAGTTTCCATGGGACGACACCGCCCGCACAGACACGCTTACTACTCTCCCTCTCCCGGTAAGCAGTACCCTGATGGGGAAAAAGTGTTATTGTATGCACTGCTGTTCATAGACCGCTCCAGCGCTCGTTGCTGCGATCTAAATGGTAGCTAGCGACTGACCAGGACACTTCGCCAACTCTCCACTCATTCTCCTCTGACCATGCATTTCATTGTCTTTGACGGCCATCGGCTCTCATTCGCCCTCTCACTTCTGACCGGTTCGAAATGATATGGCTATGCTAACATAAATGTTATTTGCGGGTCTTGCCACCTCTTCCTCATCCCAGTTAGACGCCATAGTTCTAGTACAAGGCTGAGGCTACTTCCACCACGTCTCACCGATGTGACGTCATCGCCGAATTGCGCTAAAAATAACCGTTACGACCAAAAACTACACTTTAACACAATTTTGGAGACATTTCTAACTTCATATACATATCTTGAGTGCTTTATGTACCCATTAATCGAAAGTGGTGTTTAACCTGCACCATGGCCTTTAACTGCTGACAGCGCCTGTAGAGCGACGTCACGCGTTGTCGTAGCCTGGAATAACGACCGTGTGTTGTACCCAAATAAAACCGTTAAAGACGTTTCCGTGTCTGAGTAACTGTGAACGTTACACCTAAACACAACACGAACATGAAGAGAATATGAAGAATATTTTATATTGTTTCCAACTCGTGGCTAACTAGCTAGCGAGCTAGCGCTATCATGACAACCATGATGCTAACGTATTTCCTAAAACGAACGTAACATGAAATATCCATCAAAACGTGTGTTGGCGGACATAAGACGATTAATTCACATTGCCTATCGATGGACTAACTTAAGTAAATTAAAATGTACTTACTTGTTAACAACGGTCCCCGCCAAAGAGTATAAATACCCCGCTCCGAGGAAAAAAGACGTCCGTCAATTTCTGCTTTCAAATTGCCACGCGAGTGCGCGTGAGGTCATATTGCGGGCGCATGCGTATTAGTTGAAATTCCCAGGGTAACGTATTTTATGAAGTTCATTGAGGGGATTATTTTGAGTTTTGTATACGTTTTCACGTACGTTTCAAGTTGAAGTTGTTGGAACTCTTCATACTTTGTTGTGATGGGAAATTTGTTCAACCAGCATGACAACAACAGTCCTACTGACTAAAAGCCCAAATCCTTTTTAACAGTGTGATTTCTGACAGAATTATGTTTTTGTCATGAAAAGTTTGGCATTGAGTAAATGTCCAAGTGTGCAGTTTGGTTTATATTTGTCTTTGCAGAGCAATGTTTGGCTAGCTACTCTCAGTCATGGTTATTCTTGGCTACTACCACAAATGGTACCTCAGCCCCAGAAATCAACCCACCTTTTAGGTTTAAACATTGGATTGCATAAAGGCCAGTGGTAGTGAAAATATGTTAAATATCTAATATACAAGGGGAAAAAACATTCCCAAGAATGCTGTGCTAGCTTAGCCAAATTAACTGTCAGCGTAATTAGACAATTTACTTAATTAGCAGTCAATTAGTCAACGCCCCCTTTAACATCCTGACAAACTACGCTTCTGTTCCCCTCCTTCCCTCGTCACACCAATTCTAGTCCAATTCTATTCAACTTAATGTAGGAAAACTGCACTCTGGCACGGAGCAATCACTGCTCACATGAGAAGATGAGCTGCGACAACGTGTGTGTGTGTGTGTGTGTGTGTATGTGTGTGTGTGAGTGTGTGAGTGTGTCTGTGTTCCAGAGAGAGTGTGAGTGTGTGTTTGAGTAAGTGTGTGTGTGTGTGTGTGTGTGTGTGTGTGTGTGTGTGTGTGTGTTTGTGTAGCTGTGTGAGAAATGTGAGAAGGAGGGAGAATGGGGACTAGATGAGAGGAAAAAAACAACCCATCCCTCCTCTCTAGCCCCCCCACCCCCCCCAGTTTGGAGATGGTGTGTGTGTACCTTTTTTGCCTGTAAAAGTGTGCAAAATATGAAAGATTACCCACTACCACTTTTCTTTTGAAGGTAAGGTTTCCTTTTTCATAAGGATAAAATGGGCCTTTGGTAGGCTGCACATTGTAAAACCACTTCCATGCCTGCACTATTGCTTGAGGGGATGTGCTGCAGTATGTAAGTCGCTATGGTCTGTGTGGGTGATGCATGAATTGTAATGTCGCAAAACTAATAACATTATATCTTTTTCACTTTCAGCTGGAAACTTAGAAAGGCAATTACCCTAAAAAGGAACAATAACTCTACAGAAGGAAGGTTTTCAGATGCTAATAATTTTTAAATCATTATTCGATATATATATATATATATATATGTGTGTGTGTGTGTGTAAGAAGATGTAGTGTTTGCATGGAGGAATACATGGAGGCATTCAGGTATAGGCACGTATGTGCGCCACCGTGTCACATCGCTGTAACGTGGTTCCCATGGTGACTGAGTAATCACTTGTCAGCTAATCAAGGCTTTATTGTGAAACTCCATGGGATTTTTCATTTTAATTGCACCTGTCCCTCCAGCTTGGAACGGACAGGCTCAGCTTCTATCTACAGCATCAGAATGTGTTTTTCTGGTGCAGTTAAGCGGACAAAGTGATCAATGTAATTCGGAATGAAAACTCGACCTTGCATGTATTTCCTTTATTCCTACAGGCTTGCATTTTTTTCTCAACAGAGTTGCAATACAAACAAAAACAACAACAAGAAAACTGTTGTTTTGTGCATACAAATCATACAATAACGGTAGGATTTTTGAAGGCAAACACTGTCTCTGTATTACTGGCACAAACACAAACGTGGCATGGTAATTGTACTTTTTGGAAAGATGCCTGATATAATTTTTGTTTGATGTTGTATTCATGTTTTGATTATATAGTGCTTTTTACCCCAAAAAAATTACCAGCCCCAAAATGCTTAACAAGGCCACATTCAGATACTATTTGATGACAACCCCTAACTCTAAACGGACAAGGAAAAACTCAAAGAAGAGGAATGCCACATAACATGGCAGCTAGATGAAAAAGACCTGATTAGAAAGGCAAGGCTAAGGACAAAGTATCAAAAATAAGCAATCTGTCCTGAATGCATTATTCAGTTTTCTTGTAGTCAGTGGCAAAATATGACAAAATCTTTTGACAAAGTTACTGTTTTCTATTGTAATGCGGGATGGGGAGAGAGACGGGGCGCAAGTCAGGAAAATCACTGCACACCCAGGCTGTGATAAACAATTACAACTGTACATTTTATCATTTGCAACATGCTTGGAAAATCACTCCTAGCAGTGCCTCAAGTCTCCATCGGTGCGCAAGTGGGCTATTCTCCAATTACAGGTGTGAAGTCTCCTCACACACATGCAGGCACACACACACACACACACACATGTGGCAACTCTCTCTCTCTCTCTTTCTCTCTCTCTCTCTCTCTCTCTCTCTCTCTCTCTCTCTCTCTCTCTCTCTCTCTCTCACATACACACACACACTCACATGTGGCCACTCCCTCCCTCCCTCCCTCCCACTTATTCACTCACTCTCTCTCTCACACACACACACGCACACACACACACATTGGAGGTTAACGAGCCATGTCGGCATCTTGATCTATGCCGAGTCCTGCTTGCTGTTTGACGCGCCGGCTTCGCACCGACTGCACCGTACGCTGTCATTCATCTGGGGATTTGGTAATTAGCCTGCAGTGTGCACACACAGGCACACACACACATACATACACACACACACAGTACATCCACATGCACACTGATCTGTGGCTGTGTATCAATCACGGCATCTAATAGTTGGTAATTGGAACAACGTGAGGAAAAATGCACTTGTCACTGGCAAGACAGAGAGAGAGGAGCAGATGGAGGAGAGGGGGAGGGGGAGGGAGTGATAGATCAGTTCCCCGAGGATACATTAGCTCAACTTTAAAAAAAAGATAGGGTGCGAAGAAAAGGTTAGATAGGGCAACTCGTTGGAAGGACAACATGTTATTAAGTAAAAGTGTAACTAGGCAATAGACAGACTTACTTGAGTTACTTTAACAACAACCACAACCAGGTGAGAAGGAAACACATGAAGTGAGTTTTCTTGCTTGCTTGTGTGGACATAAAGATGGAGATAAGTCGCAGTTCAAGTACGTAGCTATGGATATTCTTCCTCGTCATGCAAAAAGAAACATTAAGACACAAGATAGACAAGTGATTGTTGTAGTCATAGTATGAGTCGTAGTATTATAGTAGTAATACAGTATGTGGCTCTTATTAACCTGGTCATGTTAATCCCATTGGTGCACAAATACCCAACAAGTGTACACAGAGGAACCATATCACCAGACACACAGAAACACACACACACATAGAAACTAGTATGCACTAGCACATAGGCCCATCAGACAGGATATTAGAAACAGGGGACTGCAACAACGTCCCAGGAGTATAGATAGGAGATGGGGGGGGGGGGGGGGCACATACATGCCTGGCCATGCTGCTTCATTCACATTGACATTAAGAATTTTCCCTTTATCTTTCTCTTTGGGCCCCGCCAAAAGGGGGAGGGGGAGGGAGAGAGGCTTAGCTCTTGTGGCGCACAATAAAGAATAATATGAATCCTGTTTACTCAGATATCAGCTGCTATTTCAAACATAGCAGCCCCCAACCCCATGCTCACCACACCCGCACCCCACCCCTCGCTACACAGCCAATAGCTACTGCAGCAGTGTATTAGACACCCACTCGTCATCTGCAAATGTCAAGACCTATGCAAAAGGTCTGTAAAAAAACCCCACAAGAAACACATCTGGTGTATAGAGAACATATTGTCTTTATATACAAGTCTTACTGGAATATATATTTGTATATCAGCCATTACAGCAAGGCATTTTATGATGAAATAGAAAGATAACACAGAAAAACATTATAAAATGTTTTTTCTTTTTCTTGCAATAATTGACACATTCTGATTATCATAATCCATTTGGACATGGTGATAGTCTTGGTAAAGGGACTGGTGGTGGGGGATGGGTGGTGAGGGGTATAGGAGCACACACACACACACACATACACACAAGCAACATTCTCTGGCATGACAAGTTCAACATAAACATGGTCTCAAGGGACCAGATTGATTTGGACGTTGATTTCCTACATCTTCCAGCACACACCAATGTCTGCACTAAGCATACCGTATGCTTTATGCAAACACATGGCATTACTGAGCCAATATATCAAACAAATTACATCTGGATAATCCTTTGAGGTTGACAGCATGTGGCACACAAAAAACAGAGATAGTGTGTTTGTGTGTGTGGCTCTGAATGGGGATTTGGTATACAGGATGACCACCACACACCTCTCAATGTCTCTTCTCTTGGAAGTTAAACCACAGAACCTGACCTTTTCAACATGACAGCCAGGCAGTCTATAAAACAAGTGTTGGAGGCCTGGACTCTAATCTAAACAGGTCCACGCCTTGTGTGGCTCTTTCTCCATTAGGTGTATCAGTTCAATTTACACATGCAGGGCCTGCACACATACACACACACGCATGCACGCACACACGCACACACACACACACACACACACACACACAAAAGTATACTTCCTAGCTGCTATCAGTGCATCCTGCCAGTGACAAATCATGAGTGAATCACTGTATTTTCTTCCGCCTCTACTACTAGTGACAGATGGGCCCATTATGTGTCGATGAACAATGTCACCAACACTGACTTTTACTCTTATGTCTTTTTTTTCCATCAGGTTTTTTTCTTTTTTTCTGTGGAAGGTTTTTTTTTCATGTTTACATAATTTCTTTCATAGCTTATAAATCTCTGTGTGTAATTTGGCTAATGAGGGAGGCGGACGTTGGCTTAGAACATTTGTTTCCAATTCCGTCCGACTTCCCAATGCGTACAGGAAGAAAAAAAAACGAACAGGCTGAAATTAAATTTGACAAATCACTTTCTTGATTTTTTCATTGCCAAAATATCTGAATTGATTAGGTGTCCTGTCTTGTATCTCTATTTATGTTATTCTTCTAGATATAGAGATGGAAATGGGGAAATGCTTTTCCTACTTTCTGATTTTGCACATCTCTGAGAATCTGTAATCAAAGTCATATTTCCTGTTTCTCTTAACTGATTTATGGTTTAAATTACATCCTCACAAGAGCCAGTTGTCTTTGTAATGGTGTCTTGTAAATAAATTATGGCAGAAATAAAAACACATTATTCATGACAACAACCACGTTGCTATCATGACCGTAAATTAAGGACTTTCACTTCACGTCAGTGTTTGAAACTGAGAAACTGCTTCCTACCCCCCCATTATGGAACACAACAGTTCAATCAATCTCCCTTACACACACATACACGCACAAGCGCACACAAACGCACACACACACATACATGCGCACAAACTCACACACACACAGTTATATACAGGGATATATATAATAATAATACATTTTATTTTAAGCGCTTTTAATGGTGCACAATGATACTTTAGAATATACACACACATTAATATTAATTCATTATTAATAAAGTTATCTTATCTTATATATATATATATATATATGTATATATATATATATATATTAGGGCTGTTAAACGATTATTTTTTAAAAACTGATTAATCGCATAGTATTGGCGAGTTAACTCACGATTAATCGCAGTTTTTAAATTCTATTTTAAATCCACTCCCATTGAAGTTAAATGAGATAAACAAAAGGAATGACACATTAGCTGTTTCTCAATCTGCATACTTGTCCGTACTTGTGTTCTTGTGGACTTGTGAAACGTCATCAGTCGCAGCCCAAGTACTGTTCCAATTCAAAGTCCGCATCTAGCCAAGTACAGTCCAAATGCCCGGATGTGTTCTTGCTCCGCCCATTTTATCGAGGATGCATCGGGTGGTGACTTGTGTGGACTTGGGCAGCCAAGTATCCCAGAATGCATTTCGCGCACCAACCAGCTGCTCCTTTCATTCATTAATTCACCGACGTCCACAACAACATAAACATCATTTTTCCCGCCACTAGCTTTTTATGTAGGGCAGGCTACAGATATGTAGGCTACAGAACAATACAAATATTTATACATATTAATATTTTTAAAATGAAGAGGCAGGGTTGTATTTTATATCATATTTCGTTTTATTGTAAATATACATTACAGTGAAAATAACCGGAGTAGATGTACAGTCAAGACGAGCTGAGATGGTGACGTCGTCAAGTCCGCTGCTGTTCCAATTGCAGAATGACCGAACTGCGTCCTCCCGTCCTCGGAAGTTTGTACTCCCGAGTCGAACTTACCAAGTCCGAACTACCAAGTACGCAAGTCCGAACTTGGCGTACTTGGTATTGAGAAACGGCTATTGTCATTCATACCAAATAAAGAGAACTCCGGTGTAAACTGGTTCTGGGATGTTTAGTATGAGTCTACAGCGTCCATTCACTCCAATAATAACCTGGTCACGGTGATAGATTACGCTAACCCTAACCATAACCCTAACCCTAACCATAACCTTAACCCTAACCCTTTTTGGAGTGAATTGTTTCACAGTAGACTGCGGATGCTGTAGACTCTGCTCTGCGAGCGGACGCTGTAGACTCTGCTCGTCTCTTACCAACGTGATCGGGTTTATGAGAACCCCCAGTGTCTCCTGTATTGTCCTCAGTAGCAGAGGACAATACAGTGGTAGAGGTGTGGATTGGGTGGTGGTGGAGGGGGGCCCAGACTGTCCCGCTGAGCCCTCTGGGGTGGGGGTTGAGTAAAAAAAACCAGGTTTAGCTCATTAGCACGTTCCTGGCTTCCCCCATGGTTGGACCTGATAGTTTATGTCCAGTGATCCATTTCATCTCATCTCATCCCTCCTTGGCACTGTTCTTTTCCAGCTTGCCCTCCAGCCTCTCCCTTGGCCATCCTCAACTCCCTTCTCAGCTCCTTCTAGACTGACCTGATCCCCTTCCTGTCTCCTGCCATGAAATTCCTCTTCTTCCTGTTGAGGAGGGCTTTAATGTATTTGTTAATCCATGATTTGTTGTTTGGTAAACAGGGTACCTTCTTGGTGGGTACAACGCTGTCCTCACAGAAACCAATGTAGTCTGTAATACACTGGGAGAGTCCCTCAATGTCCTCTTCCTGGCCATCCAGGAAGAGGTCCCAGTCCGTGGTCTGGAAGCAGTCCTGCAGGGCCTCCTCAGCCTCTCTAGACCACAACTTCACAGTCCTGGTGGTGGCGGGCTGCAGGCTGACTACAGGCTTGTATAGGTACAGGTACAAGATGTATCAGGTTGTGATCTGACCTACCGAGGGGAGAGATGGCAGTGGAGCTGTATGCCTCCTTCACATTGGCATACAGCAAGTCCAAGATTTTATTCTCCCTGGTTTTAAAATTCACATACTGTGTGAAGATGGTCAGGGTTTTGGAGAGGGAGACATGATTGATGTCCCCGCTGATTGTCATGAGGGCTGTGAGGTGCTGTGTCTGTAGTCCCACGACAGTAGAGTGGATGGTGTCACAAGCGTGCGCCGCCCCTGCCAACGGTGGTATGTAAACAACGACAGCAATAGCGTGGGAGGACTCCCTAGGTAGATAGTATGGCCTCATTCCCACAGCCAGTAGCTCTATATCTGGAGTACAGATCCTCTCCGTCACCCTTACATTTCCAGGATTACACCATTTGAAGTTAACAAAGATGGCTAGACCTCCTCCTTTCTACTTACAGCTCTGTTGTCCCCTGTCCGCTCTTGCTAGTGTGAAGCCGGCTAGCTCAATCGCACAGTCTGGTATATTGTCATTCAGCCATGTCTCCGTGAAGCACAACAAACTACACTCCGGGTACACACACTCGCTGCTCGCCAATGTTGTGAGTTCGTCTGTCTTCTTGGCCAGCAATCTCATATGAATAAATCCTATACGACTCGCTGTAAAGATTCTTGAGGGAACTGACACTCAAAGCACGGTCCGAGCAACATGTGAATCCAGCTCCTACATGTGTAACTAGCAGTGTTCCATCTGAGAAAATGTGTGTCATCAAATGTGTGCCAACATAAAAGTACACGTGTAGAATCAGGCTCTGTGTGAACGCTGGAATGGGAGTGCCAAGTGGTCAAGTGCAGTGAGTATGATACACACACCCACAACTACAACTTCTTCATCTAGAATTGAGTAGTGGAACAACAACAGATCATGATTTGGTATCTCACTTCAACACACTTCAGAGACTTACAACTAACTGAGCACTGCAAAAAACAACAACATATATCATGAAAAGAGTGACTGTGACTGATATATTATTTTTTCATATCGCGGTTTGCTTTCGCCGTAGGCGCCATCTCAATGTCTTCTAGTCAGTTGATTAAGATGTGCCCTTTAAAAAAAAGCTGTGGAGGGGGCGGTGGTTGAACAGGTAATCCCACACTTCATATTTCAGACTCCATCCCCCAAGAGACCCCCCTCACCTTCCTATTGATTAGATGAGACAACCTGTCCCTGTGTGATCCCTTAATTCCATTGCACCCACCGTAGGCAAGAGCCGAAGTATGCGTCGAAAAGGTCAAAAGACTCCGACATATATATATATATACACACACACACACACACACAAACACGAACAAGCAAAGTTATTAAATTAAAGATTCAAAGTTTAAATATTGGTGAAATCTAATGTAAAAAAACATCCAAAAATATAGACAATAGCACCAAAGGTTTGAAGTCAACAATACCAACACAGAGTTGCCTGTGTCAAATTGTTTCATGTGTGTGTGCATGTATGTGTGTACGTGTATGTGCGTGTGCATGTCTGCGTGCGTGCGGTTGTGTACGTATGTCTGCATCTACTCTGGCCAAGCCGCGGGTGCATTAGCTCGTCAGCCTGTCTTTTTAATTAGCCATGGCGTTTATCGTGGCCCTGTGATTGCTTTTGTTATGATGTCACCAGCGCATAATGAACAAGGAGACGTCGTGCTGGGCTGTGAGCAGCGGCATGTACATGACAGTCCTCTCTCTATCTCAGTCCCTGTCTGTCTTCCTCTCTCCTAGTGGTGGTGACACATTGAGAATATATATATATATATATATATATATTAGTGGTGGGCCGTTATCGGCGTTAACGCGCTGCGATAACACAAGACTTTTATCGCGCGCTAAAAAAATTATCGCCGTTAATCTATTCTCAAAGTTGGGTTGGGAGCTGGGTCTATACCGGATTTCCACCAAGGAAGGTAAGCGCCGCGGAACGGCTGCGCTGCGGAACGGCTGCGTCCTCTACCCGGCGACCCCCCCCGTCGGTCGTAGGTCCGGGATGGGTTACGATCGCGCGCACCCCCCCCCCGTCGGTCGTAGGTCCGGGGTGGGTTACGATGGCACGCACCCCCCCCCCCCCCCCCCCCCCCGTCGGTCGTAGGTCTTGGGTGGGTTACGATCGCGTGCACCCCCCCCTCCCGGTCCGGGATGGGTTACGTCAATCTATGCCCACCACTAATATATATATATATGTCAAGCCCAGTAGGCTTAGGGCGGCAAGAAATGTTGCATGGTCAGCCATCGTCCACATTTTTCAGTGGATTTTTGTAAATGTCATTTGTATAGACTCTACTTGGCCAAAGCTGCGCCCCACTACGGCGCTACCTGGGTTGTGATTGGCTGCCTGCCCCTGCTGTCATAAGAAGCCCTCAATGCTGTTGACAGTGAGAAAAATGGCAGCAACCTACACTTAGGTGCCTGTGCCTCTGGCAGCAGCAAACTGTGTTGAAAGTCTGCTTTAGTGAGAGTATCTCTCAGACAAAAACTTGTGGTCAAACAGCGTCTCGTTCAGAGATTCTTCAGCGGCACTGTCTCTGGTGCTGAAGTCGGACCTGACTGCACTCGATATATTTTGCTGCTTGTTACCCAGAAATCAACCATTTAACAGGGTAGGCCTGAAAAACCATCTCCATCACTTAAAGTGTAAGTGAACCCCCTGTTTTAGCTTGAATTCGAACATTATGAGATTATTAAAAATGCGTTTTGGGCTAAGATGAGGTCTAGGAAGAAAGTGTGACGTGTTACCCTAATGGTTACAACCCATGGCAACTTTGTGATACTTTAAGCTTGTGTATTAGCGTTATAATGAGCGATGTTGTATATGAAATACACCACACACCATGGCGTTATACTATAAGTGTCCGAGAAGCTTAACTCTCTCTCAGGCGCAGCCATCATCAACCAATGCCCAGACGGAGGTCCACACATCCACACACACCTCCGCCGGTTGTAGTGCCTCGGAAAAGGCACTTCAACGTCACCAAAAGAATGTAATTTGATTTCGAAGGTGGTTGGTGGAGATAGCAGTTTACACCTGGTTTTGCTAAATTACGGTCTTATTTTAGTAACAGTGATAATATTTTTTTTACTTCCACCCTGTGGGTGCTCACATAAATCCACTCCCTCGCACCACCAAATGGCCAGCTTGGGAGCTGCCACTGCTCTCTCCCCTGTCTTCCTTGACAGACATGATGAACAGTGGCTGGAGGAGGGAGAGAGAGAGAGCAGAGAGGTACAGCAGAAAGAGAGCGAGAGAGAGAGAGAAAGAGAGAGAGACAGAGAGAGAGAGAGGGAGAGGGAGAGAGAGAGCAATGATGTACAGCAGAGAGATACAGCAATCAACACACTCCCACCTGGACAACAGTCCAGAACAAGAACAACTCTCCACGCAGACTCAGTGACACAGATGGAGAGAGAGGCCTGTCTGCTCTCTGGACTCTGGTGAAAAGATTCCAAGACAATGAGGAGGCTTTAAAGCAGGAGACGAGGCAGCTCAGGGAAGAGGTGCAAAAGCTTCAAGACAAGGTAAAAACACTAATCAGCGAACAACCTGTGAGACAACTGTCTACCCCCCCCCCCACACACACACACACAGGAGACAGCAGATCAACAGGATCCAGATGGCAGTCCCAACCATTCAGCAGCACCACCAAGTCAGTGGGCAGCAGTGGCACAGGAGGTAGAGCGGGTTGCCTAGTAATAGGAAGGTTGCTAGTTCGATTCCCAGCTACTCCTAGCTAAGTGCCGAGGTGTCCCTGAGCAGGACACCTAACCTTAACTGCTCCCGGTGAGCTGGCTGTCACCTTGCATAGCTGACCCGCTGTCAGTGTGTGAATGTGAGGCAATAATTGTAAAGTGCTCTGATTTGTCATACCTATGAGAAAGCGCTATATAAATGCAGTAAAAAAATAAAGTCAAACCCCACTACCAGACCTCCAGAAAGCAACCCAACACAAAATCCACAAATTGTGCTCCTCATGGCCTCAAATGGGAGATATGTGGAAAAAAGCTTTTCCCAAACAACAGAGTTGCAAATCTCAAGTTCCAGTCATGCCATGGAGCTGCTGAGGAGGACAACCTGGGGTCCCTAAGCCATATCATCATCCACACCGGCACAAATGACCTGAGGGAAGTAGTGGCCAAGTCTGTCAAGGGAGCAGAGCTGGTTTAAACTCTTTGGGTGCAAGTCATCAAGTCTTAATAGTAAAAGTGGATAAATAAAAGTGGACACTGATACATTTGCAATCAGTGTTGCAGATTTCAAACAAAACAATTTTGGTTGATTAATAAGACGATTAATCAGGTGATTAATTATTAATTAATTAAAGCTGGTTTAATTTGTTGTGTAAAACACTTATTATTAATTATTATTAATTAGAAATTAGGGAGAGAATTAATCCAGAAGATGTCAATACTAATGCAGAAGCAAACCTGCCTCAGCACCAGGGCCTGTACATTTGTCACCAGCCACTGTGGCTGGTGGACAAAGAAATTCTTACCAACCATTTGGTTGTGAAAAAAAGACAGACACTGGAAAAGCACAAGCATGGTTGTTGTTGAAGGTTGTTGTTGCCCTACAGTATAACAAATTAAAAAAAACGTTTCCAGTTGAAAATCAATGTCACAAGTTTGAATATGATGATAACCGATAATTATGTTAGTCGGAAATAAGACATTTTATTAAAATAATAAGAAATTGACGGCGAGGGTTTAATTTCATTCCTTCATCCAGAATTCATAGAACCATGGTTGCCTTTGTTCAATCCATTCAGCAGAGCTCAGTTTAGCTTTCTCTTTTAATAACAAGTAAGGCAAAAGCAATATGTAGGCCTAGTGGAATAGAGAAACTCCAATCACGGACATTTAAATGACAGCAGGGTCTCCTAAAGTAGGCTATGATGATGTTCGGTAAGCACTTGTAGGATGGATGGCTCAACTCGTTGTGATCAGCCTCAGTGTCTGTGGCCATACTGAAATATTTCATATAGGGTATGCTTATATTGTTTTTTGACTGAGTTAGAAAGATATTGGATATTAAAGGACAATTCCGGCGCAAAATGAGACCATATGATCATAACACATGTCCATCGAGTTGGACCATTCTCTGGAATCAGTTTTCATTATTGTTGGAGCCAAAATTAACTCTTTCTGTGTGAGTGTCCTGTCTGCACCCTCTGCAGGCCCGGAGTGTAATGTCGCCACCCCAAAGACATAATTACCTGCTCAAGGCCTGACTGGTGTGGCTGATTGGAGGCAACAGCTTTCTTACGTCTGTCTCCTGCCCTCACAAGCTTGGATTGCTTGGATTACTTATTTAGAAACTTTTCATTTCTTGTTTTACTCATATGTTTAAGTTAAAATAAATCCTCAACCCTTTGAGGTTAAACCCTGGACTTTATTGTGGACAATCCGTTTTTGGAACCATGAAGGCAAGGACAGTCAGTCAAGAAATAACTCTCAATCAGTTACCTGGAGTTTTAGTAAAAGACCATAACATTAAGTAAGAAAGCTGCCTTTTGGAGTACTGGATCGCAAGACTTGTATTTGGATTTATGTGGATTATGCACCATGGATTTAAAACCTTGAACTTGGACGTCTAACTTCTATGGATCAATTGTTTGGATGAGCACATGGCAGCTAACAAAGGACCGCCATCTTCAAAACTTTCGAAAGCAAGTACGATTATAAAGGTCGTGTGCAAGTGAAAAGGATTTCTGTTAACATTATTTATCTGAAATGGATCTGATTTGAACTCTTTCTATTGATTCAAAGACACTGATGAAGGTGTGAATGCACTAAGAAGACTGCAAGTAGTGGATTATTTTGTTCATGTTTTAAGGGCCTAAGTGGCCGATTTATTTTGCAAAAATGACTGATGAAATGGCAAAGGAAACTTTTGTTCAAGATTTTGATGACCCAGAAAGGGATGAAGTTAGTCAACAAACAATGGAAGAAATGCGCTCAACTAGAAAAGTCAAGCTTACACAGCTGACTAGGCGCATGAATATAATTAAAGAATTAATGAATGACCCCACTTGTACTAGTGAAGTAACATCTAATGAGACAATATACACAACGAAATTGGACAAGTTCAATGAAGCGCACTCACAGTATCAACGCTTGTTAAATAAAGAAGACTGTGAAAACGATACAAAAACATGGTTCGAACCTAAGTGGGCAGTGATAACAGAGTTTCTCTCCTCTCTTTCACAATGGTGGACCAGCTTGACACCAATCGAAGAGGAGACTAAAGAGGAGACCACCCAAGATCAGCGTTCTGTTGTTACCGATGACATCGGGCCTGAAGACAGTGCTTCAGCAATCAGGGATCATGGATCCCACACATCAAAAAGACGAAGTTGCTCTCTCCTTTCTGCACAATCCACTGCTTCTTCGCGCATACGGGCAGAGGCCGAAAGAGCAACCCTTCTGGTGAGGGCTGCTGCATTAAAAGAAAAACATGCTTTAGAGGAAAAGGAGGAAGAACTTAACCGTGAAAAAGAACAACTAAGAAAAAAGAAGGAGCTGTTGAATATAAAAACAGACTTGGCAGCAGCATCAGCCAAAATATCTGCTTTAAAATCCGCTGAAATTTATGAAGATGATCCTAATTCAACAAACATGGATGGCATGAATGAATATTTCGAGAAACACATGGACAAAGATGATACACTAGACTATAAAGACATTGCCATAACACCTAGTGTAAGACCAAAGACTGGAGCCATCTGGCATCATTCTACTGTCCATATTCCTGCACCTACTGAGGTCAACATGCCTCAACCACGACATACAACAATGGTTCAACAGACTACTGCTACCACCAGACCAAGCCGGCAGACAGTACTGATCAGTGAAACACCAAGAATGTCACCTCCACCTACAACTGCAACGGCCCATCAAGCACAAGCTTCACAGGGAAGAGTAGAGCCTGATCAACTCCACACAATCCTTGAAAGCCAAAACACCATCACAAAGTCTCTGGTAAGACATCAACAAGTTGCCGCTCTGCCAAAAAGAGATATAGTGCCCTTTGACGGTGATATTTTGCAGTACCAGTCATTTATCCGGTCTTTTGAACAAGTTATCGAATCCAATGTGGAGACCAGTGAGGAAAGACTGTCTTTTCTTGAACAGTACACAAAGGGATCTGCTAAAGAGCTTGTTAAGAGTTGTCAGCATTTGCCTTCTGACAGAGGGTTTCGAACAGCTAAACATCTGTTAAAAGAAAATTATGGCAGTGAATATAGGATTGCAAACGCCTATATAGAAAAGGCTCTTTCCTGGTCACCAATCAAAGCAGAAGATCCAAAAGCATTGCAGACATACACACTGTTTCTTAGAAGCTGCTGTAATTCAATGGAAAGTATGATGTACATGGATGAATTGAATCTGGCATCCAACATCAAAGCCATAGTGTTTAAACTTCCTTACAAAATTCGTGACAGATGGAGGTCAGTCGCTTCAGATATGCAAACACAAAACAATACAAGAGTAACATTCCACAATCTTGTCCAATTCCTTGAAAAACAAGTTCGCATCTATTCCGACCCAGTGTTTGGCAACATCTTAGATGACCCTCAGAGTAAAGACAAATCAAGACCTCTGCTCAAACCCAAATGTACGCGAAATTTCGCCACAACAATTGACCAACTGATTCAACCAGTACATTGTGTATTCTGCAGGGGTACGCACACACTTGCACAGTGCTCAAGTTTAAGAAAAAAGTCAAACAAAGAGAAAATTGACTTCTTAAGAAAAAACGGAATCTGCTTTGGATGTCTTGCAAAAGGACACATCAGCAAGGACTGCAAAAGGCGCCTGACATGTGACGTATGTAAGTAACCACATCCTGGACTTCTACACATAGAGTATCAACAAACGATAAGAAAAGTTGCAGAGACGCAGAGACCTCCTGTGGACCATGACTGTAATCAACCTGCTACCTTAAAATCTTGTGGGCATATTGGGGCCGGTAAGAATGAATGTGCACTTTCCATTATTCCTGTCCAGGTAAAAAGCAGCAAAAGTGCTCAGATAATTGAGACATATGCTTTCCTTGACTCAGGCAGTTCCGCTACCTTTTGCACTGAACAACTAATGTCAAAACTGCAAATTACAGGAAAAAAAAACAGCATTATGTTGCGTACTTTGAATCAAGAGAAATGCATCCCCCCATGTCTAGTCACAGGGCTTGAAGTTGCTGGATTGAATAGTTATGACTTTGTTGCTTTACCAGATGCTTACACCCAGCAAGAGATGCCTGTGACAAAGGACAACGTGATCAGAAAGGAAGATCTCTCAAAATGGCCATATCTGCAAAAGGTGACGTTACCTGTTATTGACGCCAAAGTTGAGTTGTTAATTGGATCAAATGCACACAAAGTCATGGAATCCTGGGAAGTTATTAATAGTGAACAAGGTGGACCTTTTGCCATAAGAACACACCTAGGATGGATTGTTAATGGCCCTCTTGGAGGCTATAATCCTGGCACAACTAGGTGTCCAGCAGTCACATGCAATAGGATCTCAATAGCCAGAATAGAGGAGCTCTTGATTAGTCAGTATAATCAAGATTTCAGCGAAAGAGCATCAGAAGACAAACCTGAAATGTCAGTGGACGATAAGAAATTCATGAAATGTTCGAATAACAGTGTAATGCTGGAAGATGGACACTATATTCTGGACTTACCCTTCAGGAGAGAAAACCAAGTCCTGCCAAACAATCAACCTGTGGCAGAACAGCGCCTCCTTGGCCTGAAGAAAAAATTCCAAAGACATGAGCAATTCAAAAAAGAATACAGTGACTTTATGTCAGAAATTATTGAAAATAAATATGCTGAAGTGATACCATGTGAACAGCTAGACAAGGCCGATGGCAGAGTGTGGTACATTCCACACCATGGGGTGTACCACCCCAAGAAGAAAACCTTAAGAGTTGTCTTTGACTGCAGTGCGTCCTACCAAGGAACCTCACTCAACTCAGAATTACTACAAGGCCCAGATTTAACTAACAGCTTAGTCGGAGTACTTGTCAGGTTCAGGCTGGAGCCAGTTGCTGTAATGGCAGACATCCGCTCCATGTTCCACCAAGTGAGGGTATCAGCCAAGGACGTGGACTTCCTAAGATTTCTCTGGTGGCCTGAAGGTGATGTTGATCAAAGAGCAGTAGAACACCGCATGCTCGTTCACTTGTTCGGAGCAGTGTCATCTCCAAGCTGCGCAAGCTTTGCCTTAAAGAGAACTGCAGAAGACAATAAAGGTAATTTTGCCTCAGAAGTCATCCATAATATTAAAAACAATTTTTACGTTGATGATTGTTTGAAGTCCCTGCCCTCAGATCAAGAAGCTGTGCAACTTGTTGAGGACCTGTCAGGTGCCTGTCAGAAGGGAGGATTCCACCTCACCAAATGGGCAAGTAACAGCCGCACTGTGCTCTCAGCTATCCCTCAAGAAGATCGAGCCAAAGAAGTCAAAATGTTGGACTTGGAGAAAGATGAACTGCCGATGGAGAGGGCTCTTGGACTACAATGGTGTATCGAGAATGATGCATTCATGTTTAAGATCACACTGAAACAAAAACCACTCACTCGAAGGGGGTTACTATCTGCTGTGAGCTCAGTGTATGACCCACTTGGCTTCTTAGCCCCACTCATCTTACCTGTAAAACATATGCTCCAGCAGTTGTGCAAAGAAAAGTATGGATGGGATGAACCGATTCCTTCTGCAACATCTCAGAAGTGGATAGAATGGACATCTAGTCTAGAGAAGCTGAATGACTTCAGTGTAGCTCGCTGCTTTAAATCAAAGCACTTTGGAAAACCAACGCGCGCCCAACTGCATCACTTTTCGGATGCTTCCGAAAACGGCTACGGCACTGCAAGCTACCTGCGGATGGAGAATGACCAGGCAGAAGTCTGTGTCTCCTTCATGATGGGAAAAGGAAGATTGGCACCCTTGAAACATATGACAATCCCCAGAATGGAGCTCTCGGCGGCAGTGCTGTCAGTCAGAGTAGATAAAATGCTCAGGTTGGAGCTGCAACTTGAACTTGAGAGCTCAGTGTTTTGGACTGATAGTCAGACAGTCTTAAAGTACATAGCCAATGAGCATGCACGGTTCTACACCTTCTTCGCCAATCGAATATCCATCATCCAGGAAAATTCCAACTTGTCCCAGTGGAGGTTTGTGGGAACAAAATCAAACCCAGCCGATGACGTGTCCAGAGGCTTGACTGTCAAAAGATTCCTTGAATGCAGACGGTGGATAGCAGGTCCAACCTTTCTCTGTGAACCAGAAGATGAATGGCCAGTCCATCCTGTTGATTTCCAGCTCAGCCCAATGGTTGACCAAGAGGTTAAAAAGAAAGTTACTGTCCTGAGTACCAATGTTCAAGATAAAGAAAGTCCAATTACTCAACTGCTATCACATTTTTCAGATTGGCTGAAGCTTAAGAAGGTAGTAGCTTGGTTCTTGAAATTCAAGAATATGTTGAAGATCCTTGCAAGGCAAAGAAAGGAAATCGAATCCACAAACATGTGCCCTCAAAGCAAAGAAGTGGCTTTAAAGATGCAAGCCTTCAAATCAACATTGGGTGGTCAGAGTCTTGATATTGAAGACCTGGAAATGGCAGAAAAGGTAATCATTAGAATAAGCCAAACACAAACGTTCTCTAAAGAATTAACCAAATTGGAAATGGCGCCACCTGGTGTGCAAAGAACAAGCTGCATTTTGAAGTTGGATCCAATCCTGGACAATGGCATATTGAGAGTTGGTGGACGCCTCTGCAGATCAGCCATGCCTGAGCAAGTAAAACATCCAATCATTCTGCACAAGAGTCATCCAATCTCCTCCCTGATATTGCGTCACATCCATGAGCGCACAGGCCATAGTGGAAGAAACCATGTTCTCTCTGAACTTCGTAAAAGGTATTGGATTACTAATGCAAACTCTGCAGTTAGAAGCATAATCAACAAATGTGTTATCTGCAGGCGAGTAGCTGGAAGAACAAAAATACAAAAAATGGCGGATTTACCGCAAGAAAGATTAATGCCTGACCTTCCCCCTTTCACAAATACAGGAATGGATTACTTCGGACCAATTGCAACAAAACGGGCCAGAAGCCTTGTGAAACGGTATGGGGTAGTCTTTACTTGCATGTCTAGCAGGGCAGTGCATCTTGAAATGGCATATTCTTTAGACACAGACTCCTGCATTTGCGCTATCAGAAGGTGTATGTGTCGCAGAGGTCAAGTCTCTCACATTCGTTCAGATAACGGTACAAACTTGGTAGGTGCTGAAAAGGAATTAAGAAAAGCTCTTGTGAGTTTCGACCAGGACAAAATAAGAAATTCCCTGCTTAAAGACAACATTAAATGGTCTTTCAACCCTCCAGCAGCATCACACCATGGGGGTGTATGGGAGAGGATCATCAGAATGGTGAGGAAAGTACTTTTGTCAGTTCTGCAACAGCAAGTACTTGATGATGAAGGCCTGTGTACCATCCTATGTGAAGTAGAGGCAATCCTCAACAGTAGACCCATCACCACCACGTCACCTGACCCACACGATCTTGAAGCTCTGACCCCTAACCACATTCTTCTTTTGAAATCTAAACCTGTTTTACCACCAAGGATTTTTCAGAAGTCAGACATGTATCTGAGGCGCAGGTGGAAACAAGCCCAATACATAGCTGATTTGTTTTGGAAGAGATGGGCCCAAGAATATTTACCACTGTTACAAGAACGGCAGAAATGGATAAATCCAAAAAAGAACATCCAAACAGGAGACATAGTCTTAATTGTGGATGCAACAGCACCCCGAGGATCCTGGATGTTGGGAAGGGTCCTACAAACCTTTCAAGATGGTAAAGGGCTGGTACGTTCAGTAAGGATCAGAACAAAGACAAGTGTTCTTGAGCGGCCCATCACCAAAGTCTGTCTGCTGGTAGATAACTGCTCCCCCGACAACCAACCCAACCAACCCAGTGGAAGTACGTAATCTTTTTTATTTAAAAAGACATTCTTTCGGTGTGATTAAAGGCTCCAACTTATTTCTGTTTTTGTAATTGTATTATATTCACACTGCATACAATTAGGGGCCGGAAATGTTGGAGCCAAAATTAACTCTTTCTGTGTGAGTGTCCTGTCTGCACCCTCTGCAGGCCCGGAGTGTAATGTCGCCACCCCAAAGACATAATTACCTGCTCAAGGCCTGACTGGTGTGGCTGATTGGAGGCAACAGCTTTCTTACGTCTGTCTCCTGCCCTCACAAGCTTGGATTGCTTGGATTACTTATTTAGAAACTTTTCATTTCTTGTTTTACTCATATGTTTAAGTTAAAATAAATCCTCAACCCTTTGAGGTTAAACCCTGGACTTTATTGTGGACAATCCGTTTTTGGAACCATGAAGGCAAGGACAGTCAGTCAAGAAATAACTCTCAATCAGTTACCTGGAGTTTTGGTAAAAGACCATAACAATTATTGTCCAATGAAACCAAAGTTCTCGAAAACTGCTAATTAGCTTATAACGCTAGCTGTGGGGGCAGGATATTCATGTAAAATAAATCGCAATTCTATACCACTAACAAGGCTCAAAATCGCACCACACTTCCACAGTAGCATAATGAGGGTCCCTACATGTAAAACGAAGCATTGAGAACTTTGTAAGTTTACAGATAGTTTATTAAAAAGAAAGTTTAGAAAGCCAATGCCTTCACGAAAACAAGCAGGCGCCATCTTTGGAAACCAGTCACGACCAGTCAAGCGACGAGCACAGCCGGGAAAAGCACAAACACGAACCATTTTCTTCTCTTATGCACATGCACTGTTCGCACTTCGCACACCTTCTACTAGATTGCACACCTTCTGATTCATTGACATCTCATGTGTACGCCTCTTCCGGCTCATTACGTTGCACGTCATCCGTTGCTCGACTGGTCGTGACTGTTTTCCAAAGATGCCGCCCGCTTGTTTTCGTGAAGGCACTGGCTTTCTAAACATTCTTTTTAATAAACTGTCTGTACACTTACAAAGTTCCACAATGCAGGGACGCTCATTATGCTACCGTGGAAGTGTGGTGCGATTTTGAGCCTTGTTAGTGGTATAGAATTGCGATTTATTTTACATGAATATCCTGCCCCCACAGCTAGCGTTATAAGCTAATTAGCGGTTTTCGAGAACTTTGGTTACATTCGACTAGAATGAAAACTGATCCCAGAGAACGGTCGAACTCGGTGGACATGTGTTATGATCATATGGTCTCATTTTGTGCCAGAATTATCCTTTAAACAGAGTTTAAAATCTTTGGATACAAAGTTTAGAGTCAACCATAAAATACTATTACACTAGTGTAATAAATGTAAGGCCTGTGGTGTTGATGGCATCCTAAATTAAATGATACAATTCACATACCTCAAATTCCAATTGGCTATATTAAAACTCTTTAACATTGTCTTTAACTCCGGGATCTTCACCAATGTGAAGAGATGCAGAGAGAGTAAAGAGAGAATATGACCCCAATAACTACCATGGGATATGTGTCAACAGCAACCTTAGGAAAATCCTCAGTATTCATTCATTCAATTTTATTTGTATAGCGCCAATTCATAACAGAAGTTATCTCAGGGCACTTTTCAAATGGAGCAGGTCTAGACCAAACTCCTAATAACATTTACAGAGACCCAACAGTACCACCATGAGCAAGCACTTGGCACGGGGGCAAGGAAAAACTGCCTGTTAAAAGGCAGAAACCTTGGACAGACCCTTCGGCTCTAGGTGGGTGGTCATCTGCCTTGACCAGTTGGGGTGAGAGAGAGAGAGAGAGAGAGAGAGAGAGAGAGAGACTACATCAATACACTAATGAACATGATGATGAAGATGTATGATCATCAACCAGACTCCTTTTTACTTTTTACTGAATTATCGTACAACAGACCATATTTTCATCCTCAGCACCCTTATTGACAAAAAAAACAATTATTCTTTAGTATTTTCAAATTTCAAAAAAATCTTTCAATTCAATTTGGCTATAGGGTCTGCTGGACAAACTGTTGGAAAGTGATATTGAAGTAAAAACTCCAATAGATTTGTACATTGAGTTCATGACATCATAAACTCAATGTACACTAACAACTGTGCGCTGTTAAGACTGCACAGACTTCTTTCCCCAAAGCTGGGGGGTTAGACAGGGATACAGCTTGAATCCAACCCTCTTCAACACATACATCAATACACACATCAATGATTTGACAAAGACATTAGAACAGTCTGCAGCACCTGGCATCCCCCTAGGTGACACAGAAGTCAAATGCCTACTGTTTGCAGATCTGGTGCTGCTGTCTCCAACCAAAGAAGGGCTACAACATAACCTTGATCTTCTGCACACATTCTCCCAGACCTTGGCCTTGAAACTGAAACTAACCAAGAAACCAATTATGATATTCCAAAAAAGACCCAGCCTCCAGCACCATAAATATAAATTATTTCTAGATGCGATTGCCCTAGAACCACTATTGTCAAAGTGGGGTACGTGGATCGATCTAGGGGGTACGCAAAATAAATCTGTGATTTACCTTCCCAAACAGTCCTGTTGAATAGCCGACTGCAGTCTCAGTAAATGCATGAACTCTAGTGTACCAACAGAATAATATTATCACAATGTCTAATATGTAAGGGATAATGTTCATAGAATATCAAATAGGCTACAATATAACCCAGTGTGTGAATCGCGCAGGGTCGTTACATTTTGCTGGAATGCACTTCTCAATGTTGCCTTAACATAATCCCGCCGACCCAATCCATCAATTATGTTAAAAATAAGAAAAATTGAAACGTGATAAATACTAACTGGACAATCAACTGGACAATGTGTGTGTGTGCGCACGCGTGCACACACACACACACACACACACACACACACACACACACACACACAGTGCTGGGGGAACTCAGTAGGATGTAGACTGTCTCAGGGGGCACATTACTGTTAAAAGTTTGGGAACCACTGCCCGAAAACATACTAAAAACTATACCTATGCCGGCCTAAACATCAGCACCTCAGGTAACTTCAACAAAATGTAATGTAAATGATCTGAGAGACATGGCAAAAGAGATGCCCACTCAGCCAGCTGGTTCTGGGACTCACAAACACAAGCAAAGCCACCACACAGAAGCCTCATTTGACTAAACCAAATTATTAGAAAGCAAAAAGAAAACTATCTGACGCATTGGAAAGAATCATCCAAAACCAGAGCAAATCTGAATGCTTTTTGGCCCTAAACAGAGAATACACAGTGGCAGAATACCTGAGCACTGTGACTGATCCAAAACTAAGGAAATCCTTGACTATGTACAGACTCAGTGAGCACAGCCTCGCCATCAAAAGAGGCCGCCACAGGCAGACATGGAAATGAAATGAGGTGGAAACTGCACTTACTACCTGCCAACTTTACCAAGACATCAGAGACACATACTTCCCACAGATTACAAACACCCAAAAAGATTTTGAAAACATGACTAATAACAAAAAAAGTCCATATCTGCTCGGTGAAGTACAGCAATGTGCAAACATAGCAGCAAGATTTGTGAGCTGTTGTGACAGGAAAAGCACGTCCAATGGAATACAACCACCATAAAGACTGTCAATCACCTGTGTATTCCTGCACCGTGCTGATCTCTGTACATAGACATACCGTACATACAAACAGAAATACATACATTTGTAAAAAAAATAATAATAATAACTTGTTGCAGCATTTACACAGTTCTCAATTATTTGTATTTATATTTTTTAACAACACTCTTTTTACAGCAGAAGCACAATTTGTTGCAATGTTACACAGCTCTGTTTACACATTTCTTTATTCTAGTATATCTTTGATTGTACGTACATGTTTTGTTTTTATTTCACACTTGCTTTGGCTGTTAACGTATGTTTTTCATGCCAATATATCCCATTTGAATTGAAATTGAACTGAATACAGCAGAGAGGGAGAGAGAAAGCAGAGCGTGTGTGTGTCTTTTGAATGTGTCTCTGTGTTTTGTTCAGGGATGGATCGGTTGTCGTTGATTACACAGGCGGCTATAGGATGCAAGTGTTTATTTTTCTTAAGTTCAAGTTGATGTTGACCACGCACGTACACACACACACACACACACACACTGTACAAACATGTATGTACTTAGGGAGACAGACATGCAAAATAGAAACTATGAATAAAAAATACACCATCAAGCATCCAGCCAACACTGCCCACCACTACTGTCTACTGCTACTGTCATTTCAAACTGCTGCCTGCAGTGCTAAATGATGATGGTTAGCTCCAGTCATAGCTGTTAGGGGCTATTTGGGTTGGTCGGTTTATTGAAACAATATTTGTACTGTCCTTGTAACCTGTGTGTGGCGTGAATAAAGCTGCTAGGCCTATCTGTTAGCCGACCGTGTAATGTCTGCTAAGTGGCAACATTTCTAATCGTAATTACAATTTCTTTGGACAAGCACAGATGCAAAGCAGAGTGGAAAGGGGATTGGCACTCGTGGTGTGTGCTAATTGAACAACTAAGGTTTCACATTTTTCAAATGTTCCGATGCATTAGGACCACATTGGAATGTTAGTATCAGTTATAATGTATGGCAGCCTGGAAGTGCAAAACACAACCACTTATATGAATACAAACCACCAATATTAATACACATCCTCCAAAACGAATGCATCCCCTTAATACAACACTAACGTTTGAGGTGTAATAAAAATTACACCTCAAACATTCAGCAGTATATGATCAAAATGTTTGCCACAGTAATAGCAATGCATATTTGTGACTTTTCTTGCCCGTGCTCTAAAAATGTCTAAACATCTGTTATGTCCCAGAGTGACATACAGATGGCACATCCAATCAGCGACAAGGAGTATCATTCCCCGTTTGAGTTAATGGCTTGTGATTTTGTATTCAGGGTGCGTGTCTTTGAATTGGGGGGGGGGGGGCACATTTGTATTAGGTTGGTGAAATTGTATTGTTCCAGGTCACCATAATAATTGTTTATACACATTTTTTTAAAAATACACATTTTAAATATAAATATGGTGCGTTTGGGTAATTATTTTTATTTTAGTTTTCACTGATTTAATTATGTTGACTGTATTAAAACAATGAATGTTAATAGTCCATGATGCATTGCAGTCTATGCAATCTATAAACAAATTATCAGAGAAATTAGATATTTCCACTACAGCACAGGAGAAGTACAAGGAATCAATCATTCCTGTAGTTTCATCTCTTCTGTCAGAAAAGTAGTTTTTCTCCATTTGATTCTCATTGTATTCAGTCTCTTTTTCTTTCTCCCAGGTATTTTTCTTGTAGCAATCAAATTAAGCCTAGCTAATTTATATTGTGAAAGCCTTGTAGGCAGGGCATTCTTGTTAGCGATGAGCGAAGACTTTGTTGCATATTTATGCAGCATTGAAATGCAGCTTAATTCAACAATGGAGCTTAACAACTGCATCAAAAAAAGTAGCAAATTGAAAGACTATTTTGTCACCTAATTAATAATCAGCTGTAGTATGGTAGCATATGCACATGCATTTACTTCAGGCATACATCTATGTTTTTCTTATTGGCACCATTCCTAATGAAACAACAATAGGCCTACTTGTCACCCTCTTGCGATCAGTAAATAGATTGTTATCTTTAATGGAGTCTTACAATCCTTTCGGATAATTCATGAGGATTACTGTGCTTCTTCTGTGTTTTGATAGGGGAGATATAGGGCTTGTATAGCAGTTTGGTTACAGGCAAAGCTATTGTACTACTTATGAAAAAGAACAAGGCGTTAGAGAATGACAGAGTTCCGCCACACCCCCACACTGGGGTGGCCAGTAGTGATGGGAATTCCGGCTCTTTTTAGTGAGCCAGATCATTTGGCTCAGCTCAGCAATGAGAGCCGGCTCTTTCGGCTGTGATTATACTAAACCTTATAATTTCCAGAATACCATAATTTGACATTATGTTTGGTAAAAAAACTTCAATAATGTAAAAACATTAAACACTATGACACATATTTATTTTGTATGACACATACAAAATAAATTACAATGTGCAAAACAGCAGCATCCAACAGTTTTAGTTGTATCTATTAACAGTAAAATATTGTAACATTGTCTTCAGGGCAGATTGGCATTAAGAAATTGCCTCAGCTTAGAAGAGGCTGATCCGGTTTCTTCTCTCTGTTATTATCTGCCCTGTTTTGGAGAAAACTCTTTCTGAAGGGACTGATGTCGCTACAATGCACTCTGCGTCTCTGTGCCATCACGTTGACAAGTCGTGGGTAGACTGAAGCCTTGGTCTCGCAGCAACTCAGTGGGTCTGTGGCTCTATGGATAAGGGGCTCCTCAAGAAAGGATCTTACTTCAAGTATAGCATCTGCTGAGGGATTCCTTCTTGTAGTGTCTCCTGTTGCTGTTTCATCAAAGAGCCTCCAAACAGCAGACGTTTGTGGCTCCACTTCTAGTGCCCCTGCCCCTTCTTCTCCCTCTTGGCCTCCTGGTGGTGGAACCAGCTGGCTGCTGGGGCTGCATCTTGCTGCTGCTGCTGTTAATCTTTGAAGTGCCTCGTCAACAGCTCTGTTGTCATTAAAGGCCAGCTTTTTGAACCTCGGGTCCAAAAAGTGTTTTTTGGACCCCAAATGGTGGTTTCTGAGAGAACAGTATTGTATTCCATTTTGTGGAACTTTCTTTCCATAGATGCACAGAAAGCAGTCACCAACTCTGTCACTTTCCCTGTGGTTACTGTTCCTTCTGTCTGGTGGTGGGCTATTCTCTGCAGATCCTTGCACGGGAGTAGCATTTTGGAGGCTGTCACATAGCTGAGAAAAGAGAAAACAGTAACTCTGTGGTATATGGACTTTGTTCATGTTTATTCTTGTCTATTATTACTGCCATTCACCTCTAATATGCCATTATATAATAATAAATAATGTAATAACAATTGTCCACTGTACCTGTGCACTGATCTCCACAGTGACCTGCTCAAAGGGTTCCAGAACAGTGCACGTCTCTCGCACTACCTCCCATTCTTCTTGACTCAGAGCATCAACAGGTGCATTGATAATGGCCAGGGTAGAGATGATTGCATCCTTGGATTCCAGAAACCTTTTCAGCATATGAAATGTTGAATTCCACCTCGTAACACATTCTTGTTTGGGCCTCAGCTCAGGCATACCCATCTGACATTGAGTAGACTTCAGCTTCTCTGTGGATATTGTGCTCTTATGGAAGAATTCCACTATCGCCTTCACTTTGTCCACAGTGGGCTTCATCACCTTCAGGGCATCTCGTACAACCAGGTTGATTGTGTGCGCGAGACATGGGTGGTGGGTCCATTTCAATATTTTAATAGCTTTGGTTATGTTAGCTGCGTTGTCACTAACCCAGCAAAACACTTTGTTTTCTACTTGCCACTCTTAGCAGTTCCTCTGCCAAGTTATCTTGAAGTGATTGAGTCAGCTTGCACTCTATGGGTGTAACACAAGCATGAACAAAGGAAAGAAAAGACATTTCACAGAGTCCGAGTTGGAGATTGTGGTGAATGACGTGGAGCCGCGGAGGGAGATTCTCTCTGGTCCCTGTCAGCAGGGATCAATATGAAGAGAAAAAGAAATGAGTGGGAGCGTGTGTGTGAGGCGGTACATGCCGTGGGGTCCGAGCAGCGCACACACACACACAGGTGAAAAAGAAGTGGTCGGATCTGAAGGTGGAGATGAAGCGGAGGGTTTCTGCCCACCGCTTACTACGCGTCACTTTAATGCCGCACACACAAGACCACTAGGTGGCGCTGTTTTTGAGCAAATTCCGTAACGCTAATAACTCCCGCATACTTTGTCGCACATTCGAAATCGGCTGATGAGCCAATTGTCATCGTTTGCAAGTAAATCCTCACGTTCCCTAAATACTCGCTCACGTCGGATTGCACCATTTGCAAGGTCCTCTGACAACACTGCCATTGGTAATACCATTTTCTTCATCACATTGCGCATGCGTTTATATCCACCCGTATAATTGCAAACATGGTGGGTGTGTTAATTGTTCATTCATTGTTCAAGTGTGTCTCTGACATGCACATCACTCTGATGACTAATTGTTTTTGACATTAATAGTTTCCCAGCGTCACCTATAAGTGTCGCCAGAGGAACAATAGCTGTAGAAACGTGCGTACGCCAGCCATGAAGTTGACGTGAGGCACCGCACATTTCCATGGTCATTTCACGTTTCGTACATCTGAACGTGAGCATGGAACGCCACGTTTTTTTGCGTACGCCATGTTTTTGTGCATACGCAACCTTCGTACATGAGGCCCCAGGACTTGGAGCAGGTAAAGTTTATTTACAAACTGACGGAATGGGCAGCAGGGTATTTTGGGCCGGAGGTGATCAGAGGCTAAGGTAAGAGCCAGGGAGGGGGCTGATCCAATGCGGTTTCCAGGCAGAGCGGGAGTGGGACGGAAGCAGGAGTCAGGCTGAGGTCTTCTGCAGGCACAGGGAAAACAGGAATTAAACTCAAGCAAATATACTGACAGACCAGTAACATGAGTGCGAAGGCTGGAAGCGTGACTGACTGCATAAACAGAGTCTACGATCTGGCAGCATGGTGGAGGTTGAACCGGGTCTTTATAGCAGGGCTAATCAGATTAGTGGCAGCTGGTAACCTGACTCCCGCACACCTGTCTCCACTCCTGCAATCAACACAGAAACACGGAGGGAAAGAGGCACACACACACACACCCCCTGCAGGCTAGAGAGCAGAGGTGCAGGGCGTGACAGACGCACTGGCATTTCCATGTTCAGTAGCAGGCACGCTAGCTTGCCTTTTTTCTTCTAACTGCACTGTTGGATGTACAATTCTAATATGCCTGTGAAGGTTGTTAGTAGACCCTGCTCAGTATGATATTTTTTACCTTACACATTCTACATTCTGCCTTTATGTTGACTATGTTATTAAAATGCATCCAAATGCTACTTCGTTTGCGATTGTCACCCATCTTGTTTTCGTTCCTTCTGTTGTTCGGTTTTGTATTGTGCCTCATAGCTACAATGCGCAATTGCGCACTTGAGGGCAGGGCTTGAAAACGAAATTATTTTTCAATCGTTCCGCTCCGAACGGAACCGGTATATTTAACGTTTTCGTTCTTGTGTTCCGCCACCAACATATCGTTCCTGAACCGGTTCGGAACGTAAAATAACGTTCGTTCTTAACGTTCCGGCAGTGTTATTGGGCCTAGTCTATTTTTGTAGTCGATACCTTACAATAGACCTAGTTATTGGTATGTAACCATAGACCTAGTTATTGGTATATAACCAGGGTGGTGGTGGGAATTTGTGACAGCTGAGCTTAGCGGGCTGTGACATTTTATAGGCTATATAGAGAACGAAAAAAAAAATGTTATTAACCGGTTTTGGGGATTTCAGAATAACGTTTCTGTTCCGGAACAGTTGAAGACCATTTGGTTTTCGTTTCCGTTTCCGTTCCTCGTAAAATTCTGTTCGTTTTCGGTTTTCGTTTTCGTTCCTTGAACCGGTTCGGAGCCATGCTTGAGGGTTACCAGCGCAACATACAAAAGTCTCGCCATGCTTGGCTCTTAAATCTGGTTTTAGTTTGACAGTTTTATACGCGGTTTTATATAGCGGATGCTACATAACACAATTTTAGGAAAATATTTTATTGAAACAAAGTTACATACATTTGAAATACAGCCGTGGGTACCCTGTGGCGGTTCTAGTGCGCGTGGCCGAGCAGTGTGGCGAAAATATCATCCTATTATTCTGTCTTGTCGAGCCGACTCCCATCGTTCACTTAAAGGAGCCGGCTCATAGAGCCGACTCGTTCGCGACCGACACATCACTAGCGGCCAGGGAACCCTGAGCGAGCAAAGGAATCAACCTGCTTTCCGTCTTAACACAAGAGAGAGAGAGAGAGAGAGCTTCCTATGTCCGCCCAGATTCGAGCCCAGATTCCCGGTGAACATAATCACACAACGCCAAAACGTCGGCTGGTGATTGCAGGCAAGGAAGACCCAAGTCCACCCAAGCACCTTGCACCATCCATAACCTGACCCATAGAACGTATTACGAACATGAGATAGGGATGACAGCCCGCCATCAACATCAGTAACCAGAGGACCGGATATTCACAATGCCGGTTACGACCAGTAACCATAGTAATGAATATCCGGTAACTCCTAATCCCAACAACTGCTGTTACCAACCGTAACAGCTCTGAGAGAAAGCTTATCTACCACACGAGAGGGGCCAGGAGCTGTGCTCCTGCCTCCAACACACAGTGGCCGATATAGCCCTTGGTCATTTCCAGCATGTGAAAGCGGCTGCCGGCAAACCGTTGCCCTGAAAAATCAACCTTTCAGAAGCCAAACCAGCAACTGTCCAGACAGATTGGGCGGGTGGTGAATAGACCCGTGAGCCTGCGGCAGCACGTCCGGTCTCATTGGCACAGGCCACGGTGTTACGCACGAGAGCGCTGCTGGTGCGAGCGACTTTCCGGTGCTACCAGAATGAGCAACAGCCTCTCCTGTCTGTTTCTCTCTCTCTGTGAATCAACTGAAGCGGTGGGAACGCATAAAAGAGTCCCCGTGGCCAAGGAGTGTGTGCCATCGCGTCTATCCCCAACGTTGGAAGTTAATGCAGGCTGAGTGAAAACCACATCTTGCAATGTGTGTTTTCTCTGGATGAACAGGTCCACCTGATCAATCCCGAATCTCTGCCAGATCAGTCTGGGGGTCCGCCCTTTATTACGACAGCCCGTTATTACGACAACCCTCCATTACGACATCCCGTCATTACGACATGCCTCTATTTAGACATGCCCCTAATCCGATCTTTTTTGGTACCGCTATTACGACAATTTGGTACCGCTATTACGACAATTAGGCCTACTACAATTTGGTACCGCTATTACGACAATTAGGCCTACTTTTCATAGAAAGTGCAATAGAATAATAATAATAGTTATTAATATGACAATTAGGCCTACTTTTCATAGAAAGTGCAATAGAATAATATTAATAGTTATTAATATAGAATAAATGTAGGCCTACCTCTATCATCCCGCCCGCATCCGATCTTTTTTGGTACCGCTATTACGACAATTAGGCCTACTTTTCATAGAAAGTGCAATAGAATAATAATAATAATAATAGTTATTAATATAGAATAAATGTAGGCCTACCTCTATCATCCCGCCCGCACCCGCAATGAGCTTCCATTTGCATCGCGAGTGCAGACCTCTACTCCAAACAATGTTTTTCACAATAATTGATATCGGCACACATTTCAGTCAAAAACTAGGTGATTTTGAACCGGCCATGTGAATAAATGTTAGGCCTACACATTATGTAAAAGACAGGGAGCTCTCCTCATTTTTATTCAGCTCTCAGGGGGAAAAGGTTGAAACTCCATGCATCAAACAAACTCTGTGCGTGCAGGCCAGCAGTCTACTTAAAAATATATAAGAAGAAGCACGAATAAAGCTCTAGGACCTGAAATTTGGACTTGTTCGTTAGAAATCAATTTAATTAGAATTATGGACTGCCTTTGAATGAAGTTTAATCAGACTTTAAGTTGATTGAACAAAGTTTCAAGGTGTAGGCCTACCTTTTTTGCGCTGTGGAAGCCTAACTTAAGAACGGCGAAATAATATTTTTTGAAAAGGATACTCTGATTTTGTTATGAAGATTGTTGCTTTTGGATTTGATATGGATAGGCTAGTCCTATATATTACCAACTAGGGGCAGCCTCGAAGTTGGATGATTGGCTCTTTTTAGAAATTGTTTTCCCATGTATTTGTCACACCCATGCATAAGCTGCGTGTATGCTAAGTCCAGAACATATGGGTATAATCACATTAATTAATTAATTTAAAGTACAATGATAATGACAAATATTAATGGCCTCATGTCGGAATGGCAGGACGTTTGAAAAAAAGTAAAGTGCCGCTACTCAGACAATGGGGAAAAAAAATTGTCGCAGTAGTGGGACGCTTGGAAAATAATATTAATGCCGCCACTCCGACCACTAGACGTCAATGTCTAAGTAGCGGCATGTCGGAATAGCGGCATGTAACCATCAGTCTGACAATGTAGAGATTTAACCGCCCCTCGTCTCGTTGGGCCCGCCACGCGTTCTAAGCGCCTGCGATGTGTAGGGCTCTTAGACTGAGCAGGTTCTAATGGGCCCACAGCCAAAGCTCAACCGCTGCATGGTGGAAAGCAGAGGAATGCACTCCCCCCTGTTTATACATGCCGCCGCCGATACGCTGTCTGTCCTGATCAGAACCTGGCAGCCACACACCAGGTGAATGAAGTGTAACAGCACTTTCAGCACCATGGAAAGCTCCAACACATTTATGTTAGGGGGCATAAAACAATCGCCTCCGATCGATTGGGAGAGGCACGCCCCCCCCCCCCCCCCATTCCGTCAAAGAGGCATCTGTGAAGACTACAACGTATGTCATCACTTTCCCCAGGGGAACCCCTTTGAGATGCGTAAGGGGATTCCCCCAATATTCCAGGTCCGGTAACACCGAACGGGGAATGGTGAAAATTTGGGGAAAACTGGGGACAGTGAGAATTATGAATTTGTGTCACCTGGGATCCAACCTCTGGTGGGCAAACCACCGCTGCAACTTGCGCATGCAAAGCAGACCTAGAGGTATCACCGGGTGGGCGGCTGCCATCAGCCCTAGTAGGCGCATGACCCACAGTGCTGTCACCCTTTCCCCAATGGGGGTCAAATGTCTCCTTTCCTACTGTCAATGGCGATAGGGCAGATGAGAGTTATGACGGTTCGGGTTTTTATTTTTTTATTATATAATGAGCACCAGCCAGGTTTCTCTCCTGGCATTTAAGATAGTCAAATAGTCAAAAAAGAATACCCCCAAAACACACCATACAAGGATGAAACCTACAATAGTACCACCCTTTTCAATTTAACCCTCATTGTACTGGAAACATGCAACATAACAACAACAAAAAATAACACACATGCAACAAAATCATCAACCATAAATCAAGGAGACCACAAAATAGGTTTTTCTTTTGTAAAAATAAAGTTTAGTTCAATTTCTTCAAAATAAAGTTCAGTTCATTTTCTCAAAGCAAAATCAGTTCGTTCATCAAACAAAATAGGAGAAAAAAAACGTTGGTCTGTACTCACAGTCAGTCAGTCCGGTATTGTTGTCGGGTTTGGATGAGGGGATGTAGTTTGCAGCTGATTTTCCGGTTCAAGCAGTGTGCGGGAGATGGAAGGAGGATGACGGGTGATGAAAAAGGTAGCCGCGGAGTGATGACGGTCGACGAAAGAAAAACAACACGGGCTAACTACGTGGACTTAAATCGAGCGACGCGCACAGATTGCTCCAGTTCCCCTACACTCTCACACTCTCTCTCTCTCTTATTTACGACCTCAAACATTAAGAGCCTTTACGATGAAGTCCTCTTCCTCATGTGAGGCTGACGTAGGCTTCTGTGCATCGACGACTTCCGGTTCTGACGTCGGTGTTAAACCCGCAATTTTCGGGTTGTCACACTCCCTCCCCCTTGAGAAAAGCCGGAATTTATTTTCAATTTATGGAGGCTGTCAACAATTTTTCCTGTCTTCATCCGAAGCAGAGGTAGGGAAGCCAAGGAAATCTTCCTCATCACTGTCTTCTTGAAAAATGTTAAGGACTTGTTGACGCTGCTTCCGGTCCAGCTCTTCAGCACTGGGGTAACAGGGTTTTAACTGCACCACATTAACCACACGCAAGTCCTCTCCCGTGTCCTCCCGAACCACCTCAAAATTCAGAGGGCCCATTCTTCTGGTCACACGATACGGACCTTTCCAGCGTGGTGCGAGTTTGGCTGCATAAGATTTGTCAGCTTTTGAAAGAGGGTGAGTTTTGATTTCTGATAAATTTCCATCTCTCCTCCCTTTATCATAATAGTGTTTTTGTCTTGTTTTTGCTTTTTCCAGATTAATTTCCACCAGTTTCTTGAATTCCTCAATTTGCTTTGTAGTGGCATATGCAGTTGTGTCAGGGTTACACAGTCGGGGCATGAGCTCAGCGTCCAGGGGGCCCTTCAGGGTTCGACCAAGGTTGAGCTCTGCCGGTGTAACTCCAATGGACTCGTGCACAGCTGAATTTAGAGCAAAACGGAATTCGGGTAAGTACTTGTCCCAGCTCTTGTGTTTCTCTTGTACATATGAGGCAATCATGGTTTTCACATTCCGGTTAACTCTTTCTGTCAGGTTTGTTTGTGGATGGTAGGCTGAAGTCCTCTTCTGCCTGAGGTTCCAGCGGCTACATGTTTCCTCAAAGATGGATGAAACAAACTGTGATCCTCTGTCCGAGAGTATGTAGGATGGTACCCCCCAGTGGGTCAGAATTTCCTTTGTTAGGATCTGGGATACTGTCTCGGAAGTGGCTTTACGAAGTGGGAACATCTCAACCCATCTGGTGTAATAGTCGACAATGACCAGGAGGTATACGTTGCCGTTTGAGCTTCGGGGGAAGGGTCCCATGAGGTCACCTCCCAGCATCTCCCAAGGTTTTTGTACCACCGTCTGTTGGAGTTTTCCAGGTGGCTTCTGGGTCTCGGGTTTGTAGAGCTGACGAACTTGACAACATTGCACATCATTTTTTACCTCCAGGCTCATCTTAGGCCAATATACCAGAGCTTGTAATCTCTTATAGGTCTTGTACCTTCCAAAATGGCCAGAGAGAGGATCGTCGTGGTAGTGAGCGAGTAACTGAGGATGGAGGGAAGTGGGTATGTATATTTGGTACAGGGTTTTATGAGGTAATTTCATCACCCTGTATACCTTATCTTCCAGAACAGTGAACTTTGTAACCAAATCTTCAGTCACTTGAATGAATGAATGAATGAACTTTATTTATATAGCACACTTCACAGCACGAGTGCACAGAGTGCTTTACAGTAGAAAATAAAACAAGACTACAGCTGCAGCAGCAGGTAGTCATTGTCACAAACAATCAATAAAACAACAATAAGTTAAATTGTCACAAACAATCAATAAAAACAACAATAAGTTAAAAGACACATACAACGAGACACAAGCACAAAGCAGTGGACTATCTATAGCTGGCCAAAAGCCTGTCTGAAAAAATGTGTCTTTAGTTGTTTTTTAAAAGAAGCCTCTGAGGGGGCAGTTCTCAGCTCTAGAGGCAGGGCGTTCCAGAGCCTCGGGGCTGCCGCCTCAAAAGCCCTATCACCCTTAGTTTTTAATCTGGTCCTGGGGACCACAAGGAGGTGCTGATCGGCGGATCTGAGTGAGCAGGGGCTGCTGTAGGGGTGAATGATTTCGGTGATGTAGGCCGGAGCTTGGCCGTGGAGTGCTTTGAAGGTGAATGTGAGAACTTTGAAATGAATTCTATACTGTACCGGGAGCCAATGTAATGAGGCTAGAATGGGGGTGATATGACATGATTTTTTAGACCTGGTAAGTAATCTGGCAGCAGCGTTATGAACCAGTTGCAGTTTATCGATGGATTTTTTGCTGAGACAGGTGAAAAGTGAGTTGCAGTAATCTAACCTGGAGGATATAAAAGCATGTACGGACATTTCTAATTCAGAATGTGATATGATGGACCGGAGTTTTGCAATATTTCTGAGATGAAAGAAGCAGGTGCGTGTGAGGGTTTTGACATGATTGTCTAGGTGCATGGTTTGGTCAAATATCACGCCCAGGTTTCTTAGTTGTGGGCGGATGTTGTCCTTTAGGGACCCCATGAACGCGGCTACTTTGGTGGCCGTCTTCTCAGCCGCGACAATCAGCACTTCCGTTTTCTTAGTGTTTAGTTGCATGAAATTGCTCCCTAGCCAGCTGTCTACAGACAGCATGCACTCCTGGAGGATGGTTAAATTCTCGATTTTATCAGGCTTAAAAGAGCACTGTAACTGAATATCGTCAGCGTAAAAGTGGTACTTGATGCCAGAGAATTTATTAATAAGGAGGCCTAGGGGAAGCATATAGATGGCAAAAAGGAGAGGACCCAGTACTGACCCCTGAGGAACGCCACACGGGAGGGATGCAGGGTCAGATTTAAGAGGACCCACGGCCACAGAAAAACTTCTCTCCCTGAAATAGGAGGCAAACCACTCCAGGGCGCTCCCGGTGATGCCCACCCACTCCCTCAGTCTATCCAAGAGGATGCTGTGGCTGACCGTGTCGAACGCTGCGCTCAGATCTAGCAGGACTAGGACAGAGCATTCGCCAGAATCAGAGGACATCAAGAGGTCATTGGATACTCGGAGGAGGGCGGATTCAGTGGAGTGATGTTTACGGAAACCGGATTGAAATTTATCAAAGATGTTATGGTTTGTCATGTGGGAGGTAAGTTGGTTGGCAACAACCTTCTCCAGTAATTTGGACATGAAGGGTAGCTTGGAAATAGGCCTATAATTGTTATGGATGGAGGGGTCGAGGTTTGGCTTCTTTAGGAGGGGCTGGACAACCGCCTCCTTAAAGTAAGCTGGGACGGAACCAGAGGCTAGAGATGTATTGATGATGGAAACTAAACTGGGGCCAACAGAGCTAAAAACTTCCTTCAGCATGGAGGTGGGTAGGATATCTAGGGGGCTTGAGGAGGACTTCATAGAGGTCACCAGAGTGGTGAGATCTTCCAGGGAGATAGGTTGAAAGCTGCTCAGAGATGCTAGAGTGGAGTGGTGATGTTTGTCAAAATATTAGCAACCTTGGAAATAAAAAACTGAAGAAAACTGTTACAGTCATCATTTGACAGTACAGGTATAGTGGGGGGAGGGGGGGCAACAAGTGAGTGTATGGTGTGAAATAATATTCTGGGGTTATGTTTGCTAGCTGAGATGACATTGCTAAAGTAAGCAGCCCTGGCAGTCTCTACTGAGGCATCGAATTCAGCTCTCAGATTTTTGAGGTAGAGTCGATGGACTTCAAGCTCTGTGGCTTTCCACTTCCTCTCCGTTCTACGGCATTTGCGTTTTAACTCGCAGACGGTGTTGTTGTCAAGCCATGGAGACGGATTTACAGGTCGGACGCTACGGGTAACTAGGGGAGCTACGTCATCCATAATGGACGCACAGAGCATGTTGAAACTGTTTACCAAACAGTTGACGTCATCACCAGGGGACACCAAAGCATTGTCATCAAACCTAGCTGTGAAATTAGCGATAGCTGTGCTGTTCACAATACGGGAGGTTTTAACGCGTCTCTCTGGCACAAAGTCATTATCGAAAGACACATTGAACAAAACACATTTGTGGTCGGACACCAGTAGCTCCTCTATACACACATTACTGACTTTTAGCCCGATTGTGAACACAAGGTCCAGCGTGTTACCCTTGTTGTGGGTTGGAGCAGAGACGTGCTGGGTAAAATGAAACGAGTCCGTAACATTTAAAAAGTCAGTAGCGAATGTATCCGTGCTTTTATTCACATGGGCGTTAAAGTCCCCGATCAATAGGATCCTTTCTAGACGGATAATAGATGCTAGAAAATCACCAAATTCGGCGAGAAACGAGCAGTTTTTCCCGGGCGGTCGATAAACCAACACGCAGTGGAACGGATTTGTGCGACCGATTTTGTTCATCAGAACCTCGAAAGAAGAAAATGTTCCAGAGCTTACCGTCCGTGATGCGAAACAATCCCGGTGGATTTCAGCCAGCCCACCCCCGCGACCAGCGGACCGCGGGGCACAGGAGTACGCACAGTTTTGCGGGCAGAGTTCATTGAGGGAAACAAAGTCGTCTACTTTCTGCCAGGTCTCGGAGATCAGCATGTAATCCAAGTCCTTGGAGACGAAAAAATCATTCAAAAAGAATGATTTGTTGGCTATGGATCTGGCGTTGAGTAGTCCGAAGCTGATGGAGTCGGATCCAGTTCTCCCGAACGTGGAGGCCCGGGGCAGGGGCCGCAGGCAAGCGGGTCGAATCCCAGGGCACCGCCGATGGAACATAGGAGCGGGGGCCGGTCTCCGGGAGGGGTACACCGGGAGGATGAGCCGGGGGCAAGACAGACCCACGCCGGGGTCCAAGGCCGTGGAACGGGCCTTGAAGAGAGCATGATTCTGCTCCCGCCGCTTCACCGCGACTCCCGCTCGTTTGCCGCGTCTTCTGGCCCGCCTGGTCCTAGGACAGCAGCAGGAGGACGCCCAGATGTTCCCGGGGATTTCGAGGCGGAGAGCCCGGTGAGAGCTCCATTGCTCAGGTCGGTGCGACAGGCAGCAGGCTACCGTGTCACGGATGTTCAGTAAGGTATGTCGATCATACACAGCCACTGCATTTGAACTGTTCACACATAACATGGAACATACAAACAGGACAAAACAGACGAAAACCCAGCTTAGCTGGCCAGCTGCCAACATAGGCGCGACCACAGAAGTCAATACTCGTTATTTCGTTATACAACTTCTCCTGTTTCCATGATTTTGTTGTATAGGTTCTGGATATCAGAGTCCTCCTGCTGGCCTCTCCAAATGTCTTCATCAGTAATCTGAAGGTGTTTAGAGGTGTTTCTTTTTGAACGCAGCACCGCAGCACAAGTGGCATGGGGAGGTTGATCATCCACAGGAGCTCTCGACAAAGCATCAGGCACAGTGTTATATTTCCCTTTGCCATATTCCACCGTAAAGGAGAACTCCTGAAGGCGAAGCGCCCATCGGATGAGCCGAGTGCTTGGCTTTTGGGTTTTAAAGGGACACTAAGTAGTTTTTTCCCCCATCTAGTGGTCAAATTGTATTTTGCATTCAAACGAATTTATGCTCTCTAGCGCGGCAAGAGGTATTAATCAAGATTCAAGAAGCTATGACAACATTATAACAACATGTCTTCAAACACCACTTCATCAAGTTTTGTTTCGGATGATGAGGTACGTTCAGTGCTCGAAGTGGAAAAAAATAAGTGCCGGTACGGTACTCCCTTATTCACATATAAGCGACGTGGGGGGGGGGGGGGGGGGGGCGCATACCTACGACCGACGGGGGGGGGGGTGGGGGGGGGATATTAACCCACCCCGGACCTACGACCGACGGGGGGGGGGGATATTAACCCACCCCGGACCTACGACCGACGGGGGGGGGGGGGGGGCGCGATCGTAACCCACCGCGGACCAACGACCGACGGGGGGGGGGGGGGAAGATACTAACCCACCCCGGACCTACGATCGACGGGGGGGGGGGGGGGGATATTAACCCACCCCGGACCTACGACCGACGGGGGGGGGGGGGGGGGATATTAACCCACCCCGGACCTACGACCAACAGGGGGGGGGGGCTCGATCGTAACCCACCGCGGACCTACGACCGACGGGGGGGGGGGAAGATACTAACCCACCCCGGACCTACGACCGACGGGGGGGGGGGGGGGGGGGGGGGGGATATTAACCCACCCCGGACCTACGACCGACGGGGGGGGGGGGGGGGGATATTAACCCACCCCGGACCTACGACCGACGGGGGGGGGGGCGCGATCGTAACCCACCGCGGACCTACGACCGCAGCCTGTGACAAGTGCCGGTGCGCAAGAAAAAGTGCCGGTACGCTAAAGGGTAAAATGTAGAAGTGCCGGTACTGCGTACCGGTGCGCACCGGCCCACTTCGAGCACTGGGTACGTTATTTCAAACAAACTTCAAACTGCATTGAATCATTAGTGTGAGCATGTATGAGTAATTACTCCTCGAGCAAGATAGTGAATTACGTTCTCATGTTTATATCGTTTTTTAAGTGACAAGCGCGTCTTGCTAAGCTCCTTCTCTGTTCCACAGTCACGCTGGCTCTGAGTGAAAACGCGTTTAGCCTTACCTGTACCACGGAGTGCTTTTTGTCCCTCTCGGGAGTCCATAGACCGGAAAGACATGGCAGCCTCCATGTTGAACACAAAATGTCTGATCATAGCTTGTAAGCTGCCTTCTTCCAAACCCTAAAACTCTTTCATCTTCGCTCAGGAGGATAAGTGAGATTGTTGACAGAGATAATTGTACACCAATGGGGACTTATTTATGAATGAAGACGTTGATTTGAGGTAATAAATTACTAAAAAAAACTACTTAGTGTCCCTTTAAAAACCCAGACAAGAGAGGAATGATCAGTAACTACTGAGAAGTGTCTTCGTTCCAAATAGTATCTCCACTTTTCCAGGGCCCAAACAACAGCAAAACATTCCTGCTCTGTGGTGGAATAATTTCGCTCTGCCTGATTCAAGGTGCGGCTGGCAAAGGCAAGAACCTGTTCAGTACCCAGACCAATCTGTTGAGCCAAGACAGCTCCTAGACCAACGTCGCTGGCATCTGTGTACACAATGAAAGGCAGATTGAAATCAGGATGTCCGAGGATTGGAGGTGAGACCAGACACTGCTTCAAGGTCTCACATGCTTCCTGACAAGAAGAGGTCCAGATGAACTTTTCGTTTAAGGGCATTCAGTGGTTCAGAGACCTGGGAAAACCGGGGCACAAAGCGATGGTACCATCCTGTCATCCCCAAAAATCTCTGAAGTTCTTTGATATTCCGTGGGACAGGAAAATCTTGTACTGCCTTGGTTCAATTCAATTCAATTTTATTTGTATAGCGCCAATTCATAACAGAAGTTATCTCAGGGCACTTTTCAAATGGAGCAGGTCTAGACCAAACTCCTAATAACATTTACAGAGACCCAACAGTACCACCATGAGCAAGCACTTGGCACGGGGGCAAGGAAAAACTGCCTGTTAAAAGGCAGAAACCTTGGACAGACCCTTCGGCTCTAGGTGGGTGGTCATCTGCCTTGACCAGTTGGGGTGAGAGAGAGAGAGAGAGAGAGAGAGAGAGAGACTACATCAATACACTAATGAACATGATGATGAAGACAGCACCAATGATGGGGGACAGCGAGCAGCAACAACAGTAACTATATATAACTGGTAACTGATATTAGCAATGGCAGTCAAGCAGGACCATGGAGGCTCCGCCAGGATCCATGAGAACCTGCGAGACGAGAAAACACAAGAACTCCAGGGAAGAAGTGTTAGTAACATGCATTAATGGGACATGAATGTGTGCACACAGAGAGAGAGAGAGAGAGCGAGAGAGAGAGAGACTCAGTGCACCAAGGGAAATCCCCCGATAGTCTAGGCCTATAGCAGCATAACTAAGGGATGGTTCAGGACTCACCTGATCCAGCCCTAACTATAAGCTTTATCAAAGAGGAACGTCTTAAGCCTACTCTTAAATGTGGAGAGGGTGTCTGCCTCCCGAACCACAACTGGAAGCTGGTTCCACTGAAGAGGAGCTTGGTAACTGAAGGCTCTGGCTCCGGTTCTACTTTTAGAAACTATTGGAACCACCAGTAGCCCTGCATTCAGAGAACGCAGTGTTCTAGTGGGGTAATAGGGTACTATGAGCTCTTTGAGATATGAAGGGGCCTGACCATGAAGAGCTTTATAGGTGAGGAGGAGGATTTTAAATTATATTCTAAATATTACAGGGAGCCAATGCAGAGAAGCTAGTACAGGAGAGATGTGATCTCTTTTCCTAGTTCCTGTCAGTACTCGTGCTGCAGCGTTTTGAATTAATTGGAGCATCTTAATGGATTTATTAGGACAACCTGATAATAAGGAGTTGCAGTAATCCAGCCTTGAGGTAACAAATGCATGGATTAGTTTTTCTGCGTCTGTCTTTGATAGGATGCGTCTGATTTTTGTAATATTACGTAAATGAAAAAAGGCAGTCCTAGAGGTCTGCTTTATGTGGGAATTAAATGACAGATCCTGATCAAAGATAACTCCAAGATTCCTGACAGTGGCGCTAGAGGCCAATGTAATGCCATCTAGAGTAGCTATATCTGTAGACATTAAGTCTCTAAGGTTTTTGGGGCCAAGTACAAGAATTTCGGTTTTCTCTGAGTTTAACATCAGAAAATTGCAGCTCATCCAGGATTTTATGTCTTTAAGACATGTTTGTAATTTAGATAATTGATTAATTTCATCGGGTTTGATCGATAGATATAACTGCGTATCATCTGCATAACAATGAAAGTTAATGGAGTGATTTCTAATAATATCGCCTAAAGGGAGCATATATAAAGTAAATAGTATTGGTCCAAGTACAGAACCTTGTGGAACTCCATGACTAACTGTAGTATTTATTGAAGATTCATCATTCACATGTACAAACTGTGAACAATCTGATAGATATGACATAAACCAGCTTAGTGCGGTTCCTTTGATGCCAATTTCATGCTCGAGTCTCTGTAAAAGAATACCATGATCAATGATGTCAAAGGCAGCACTAAGATCTAATAATACAAGTACAGAGACAAGTCCATTGTCAGAAGCAATCAAAAGGTCATTATTAACTTTAACCAGAGCTGTCTCTGTGCTATGATGAACTCTAAATCCTGACTGGAAATCCTCGAATAAACTATTGTTGTGTAGAAAGTCACACAATTGTTTGGCGACTACTTTCTCCAGAATTTTAGACAGAAAGGGGAGATTAGAAATCGGTCTATAGTTGGCTAAAACCCCTGGGTCAAGAGTGGGCTTTTTAAGAAGGGGTTTAATTACAGCTACTTTAAAGGACTGTGGTTTTTTTGTGACTGATAATAAAGAAAGATTAATCATTTCCAGTAAAGAAGTGCCAATTAAGGGTACAATTTCTTTAAGCAGCCTAGTTGGGATGGGGTCTAACAGACAGGTTGATGACTTCGATGAAGAAATTATAGAAGTTAACTGATGAAGACTGACAGCAGAGAAACACTCCAAATACACATCTAAGTTTGCACCAGTCAAAGTGTCTGATGTTGGAGAGCCAGCGATACCTATTGAGGGCATTTGGTGACTAATTTTCTCTCTAATAGTAATAATTTTATTATAAAAGAAGTTCATGAAGTCATTGCTACTTAAGTTGATGGGGATACATGGCTCAATAGAGCTGTGACTCTCTGTCAGCCTGGCTACAGTGCTGAAGAGGAACCTGGGGTTGTTTTTATTTTCTTCTATTAGTGCCGAGTAAAAGGCTCCTCTGGCATTACGGAGGGCCTTTCTATAATTTTTAAGATTATTTTGCCATATTAAGCGATTTTCTAATAAATTGGAAGCACGCCATTTCCTTTCTGATTGACGAGTTTGTTGGTTGGTTGTACCACGGTGCTAGTTTCCTATGTTTTATTATTTTCTGTTTTCTAGGAGCGATAGAATCTAATGTTGATTGTAGAGAGCCTACAGCACTATTAACAAGATTATCAATTTGGGAGTGACTAAAGTTAATATAGGACTCCGTTATATTCAGATATGGCATTGAATTAAACACTGATGCAATCTCCTCCTTAAATTTAGCTACAGCACTGTCAGATAGACATCTGCTGTAGGAAGTTTTGCTTAATGGCTTATAGTCAAATAATAGAAATTCAAAAGTTATTAAATAATGATCAGATAGGAGAGGATTATGTGGAAAAACTATTAAATGTTCAATATCCATGCCATATGATAGAACAAGGTCAAGAGTGTGATTAAAACAATGGGTTGGTTTATTCACACTCTGACAGAAGCCAATTGAGTCTATTAATGAGGTAAATGCGTTACTAAGGCTGTCATTTGTAACATCCACATGGACATTAAAATCACCTACAATAATTACTTTATCTGATTTAAGAACTAAACTTGATAGAAACTCTGAGAATTCAGATATAAAATCAGAGTACGGTCCAGGGGCGCGGTACACTATAACAAATAGGACTGGCTGCAGTGTTTTCCAGTTTGGGTGAGAAAGACTAAGAATAATGCTTTCAAATGAATTATAATTTAGTTTTGGTTTAGGGTCCATTAAAACCCTCGAATCATATATAGCTGCTACTCCACCTCCTCGGCCTGCGCCTCGGGGAATGTGAGTATTAATATGACTGGGGGGGTGGATTCATTTAGGCTAACATAATCCTCATGGGACAACCAGGTCTCAGTAAGACAAAGCAAATCAATATCATAATCTGATATTAATTCATTCACTAGAACAGCTTTGGATGACAGAGACCTGATATTTAACAGTCCACATTTAATTATTTTATTTTGTGCTACTGAGGAGTTGGTTTTAATTTTTATTAGGTTTTCATGGTTAACTTCTCTTGTTTTTATTTCTTTACATAATGTAGGCGGTCGGGGGACAGACACAGTCTCTATGGGGTGGTGGGTGGGGGACTGTACTAGAGGAAGCGCAGAGAAGTGTGTTAAACAGCAACTCTGCTTCCTGGTCCCAACTCTGGACTGTCAGGTTTTAGAAATAAAACTTCTCTGGTTCTTCTCACTATCCACTGCTATCCCAGCAGAGGATACGATGTGGCCCAGAAACTTCAAGGAGGTTCGAAAAAACTGGCTCTTCTTCATATTCACTGTCAGGTTAGCATCTCGTAGTCTGTCAAGCACTGTTTGAATGTCATTCCCGTGTCGTTCCACTGTATCAGAGTAGATGATGATACCATCTAAGTACACAAAGCATATGTTTCCCCGTAGGTCTCCAAGAATGAGCTCCATTAGCCATTGGAAGGTGGCTGGGGCATTCTCGAGGCCAAAGGGCATTACCTTAAACTGGTAGAGACCAAAAGGACAGATGAAGGCAGTCTTCTCCCGACTCTCTGGATCCATCCTGACTTGCCAGTAGCCACTGTTGAGATCCAAGGTCATGAACGTGACCGCTCCGGTTAATGATTACAGTATTTCCTGGATGTTTGGTAGGGGGTAGGCATCAGTATGTGTTGCCGCATTCACCTTTCTGTACTCTACACAAAATCTTGGTTTTGGGTCTTGCTTTTTAGGTACCAGGACCACAGGAGCAGCATAAGGAGAGGTTGATGGCTCTATGATGTCCTTCTCAAGCATGTCCTCCACATGTTCCTTGATAACCTGAAGCTTGGTTGGTGAAACACAATAGGGCTTCTGTTTTATCAGTACCTCATGGGTAAGAAAGATTTTGTGTGTAAGAACACTTGTACATCCCAAAGTTTCAGTGCAAACATCTGCATTTTTCTGTAGCTGATTTAACAACTGACTCTTTCCAAAATCATCCAGGTGAGCATTGTCAGTGGCAGCTTGCAGCAGATCATAACATGGAAGCGGAGAAACCAGATTGACAGGAGCAACAGCAGAGAAGAAAGCAAGCTGAGGTGAGCATCCAGCTTCTGATGGATTCAAGAACTGATATCTGTGCTCCAGATTGTTTTTAAACCAGTAGCTGTTCTGAGAGACATCAATTTGAAGGCCAGTTAAAGACATGAAATCAAGTCCCACAACTGCAGGAAACGCAAGGCTGCGTTCTGGCAAAATGACGCAAGGTAATGTCAATATCTGAGTCTGTACGAACAGCTTCAGCTCACTCCATCCTAATGGCTGTCTTCCCTCTCCATCTGCTAGATACAGGGGTCCCCTACTCCATGGTTTCAACACATCATGCTGCCGCTTTACTGTTGACCAGACTCTTTCATTTAACAGAGTGTAAGATGATCCAGTGTCCAGGACAGCAGTTCCCTTCCATCCTCCGATGCTCAGTGGCACTATTAATTGGCAAGGAGGAGGAGGGCTTCCTGCTGGTAATGATGGGGACATTTTCCTCAGATAACTGGAGTGACCGGAAGGCGTGAGTGACCCCAGAAGGGCAGGTCCTTCCTTACTGTTTGTTTTCCCACCCTGTTGGTATAGAGGTCTAGAAGATGAAGCTCTAGAAGGGGTCCACTGTGGACAAGAAGCAGGTGCGTGACTTCCCTTGCAGCGCCAACAGTACACCTGTTGTGGCTGGTTATGACTAGAATTACTTGGACGAACAAGGTTATCTTTATTGGGTGGTAATGGGGCATTTTCAGAAGTAGGTTTGCTTGTTTTCCTCAATGCATTTTTTCTGTGTTCATATTGCAGCTGGTTCTCCCGGTCCTTCTCCAGTTGCTGGCCCAGACGCACAAGTCCATCCACGGAGGTAACTCCACTACTTCTCAGCTGACTGGCCAGTTGGGGGTTAATATTTTTCAAGATCATCTTGATAATTTCTTCTTCTTTAATTTTTGGCTTCCAGCGCTTACATGGACTGATACATATATGCAAAATCTCTGATACTTTCCCCTTCCTTCTGAACTCTGGTGCGCACTCTTTATGCCAGCTCATCTTCATAATCCTCCGACAGGAAGGCAGCGCGGAACTGTTCATGACATTCTTTCCAAGTGTGTATTTTATGACGTGCCACGTCCCACCAGTCTCTTGCAGTCCCATGAAGTACATTACGCAAGGTGGCAATAAGCTCATCATCAGAGAGCGGATTGAGAGCCAAAAAATCCTCACACCTTTCCAGGTATTGAAGTGGATCAGACGTGTCATCTAGTTTGCCAAATGTCAGAAATGGTAGCTTTATAGGGCTTTTTCCCATGAGTCTGGATTTTATTTCCCCGTGAATGGTGGATCCTCCAGGTGAACAGAAATGTTCTTCTAGTATACCAGGTTGTATGGTGGATTGTAACCGGGGCCGGTTGGAACTGTGGAGGGATTTTTCTCCCAGGAGAACCTCAGATTGGGTTTGTACACCTGTCACAACAGCAGTGGTAAGTTTTGTGGCCGTTTTTTCCTCAATCAGTGTTTGCATTGAGTTTTTGCAATGAGAGAGCTCCTCCTCCAGGTGAGTTATAGCTTCAGACATTGGTGTAAGCCCAGAGCAAATATCTTTAATCAGGTCAGTATGATGATGCTGTAACCTCCAACCAAGTGATGCATTAAACTGCATACCCAGATATTCCAGTTGCTTATCCACATGTTTAATCATTTATTTTTGTTGGTCCTGCAATAGAGTTGCAAGTGCTTTGGTTACATGTTCAGTATGAGCAGTGATTTCTTTTGTGATTTTCTCCATGTCTTCCTTTAGTTCCTGTCGGTGATGTTGCTGTTCCTCAGCCATTTTTGTGAAGCTGCTGTTGAATCCCAGAGTCAGAGATTTCCTTTGGGAAAGAAGCCGCAGGCTGGCCTCCTCCCTTTCCACTGTTATCTGTCAAAACCGTATTTTATGATAGTGGACTGACAAACTCAGAAAATTCGCAAAGATCCATGTCCAGCAGAGAGTAAGTTGTTGCAGGCGCTTTCTGGGTACACACTGGTTCTGGCTGTGAAGCCTCCATTTCCCACAGTAAAGACTGAATTGGTGGCCATTTTGTTTTCCTTTGTTTCAGACATGAGTAAAAAGTTTTTCTTCAACACAAGCGTGGGTTCTTTTTATTGTGGGGGTGTTCATTGAGGAAGAAGGCCGCCGACAACAGGAACGCTTTAACTCACTTTATTTGTTTAGCTTTAGTTATAATAATCTATGAAGCAGAAGGAGGGGTATTGTATAGTTCACGCCGCGTGGAGAGACCCCAAGCTTTGCATCCTTCCGGATGGGCCGCCTGGGGGTTCTGATTCTAACCGGATGTTTCCGCCCGGATGGTCTCTGGGCAGGAGGCGTGGCCTCCATGACGCACAATGGCTAGTGTTTAGCGCCCGCCCCCAGTGTATTATGTTTGCCGCCATCATGTGGTCAGGTGGGGTAAATACAACTTGTATATTTATTTCTACTCCTTTGTGGCTATGTGTAGATATTACAGCCTGCCGATACATATGTTATTATTAATTCGCAACAGTCCCTCCTTGGTCATCACTGATGACCATACTATAAATTAATAATGCAATGTATCATGTAAGGTCTAAAAATGGTGAGTATAAATTCAAGCGAAAAAAGAAAAAAACCCATGGTTTGGTTACCGTGGGTCAACATCAACATCACCAACCGACTTAGTTCGGGAAAACCCCCCACTATAAAGGAGGAAAACCTGTCGCATCTCTAAATTGGACGGCATTCACCTTGGTGTGTCTCAAAGAATACATGGGCCGTAGCCAACAAACAGTAGACAAATTATCATCACATCATACAATCAATATGTCATACCATCATCACAGTATCTTGAGGACACAAAGGCATAGTAATAAATGCATAGTAGTTTCATCATAAGAAATCCCTTCTAATACTTATATGCATGTATAACCAAAATCAAATACCTCCAGGTATAAGGAACAGTAAACCTATATTGAACTAAAAAACGCCCTGTAGACATGCATGCAATTGCTCAGATGGTTTCCATGCACGCAGGCTTCTCAAACATCATCACAGTGTTATCCCCCGTATCCGTAGCCAACCTCAGGTCGGACAGTTCATGAATTCAATGCCCATCTTGTGATCCATAGGCAAGGCCCACACGCCAAGGTTACTAACACGTACCCATGTGTGCCTTCCCCACGGATCCACTCATCACCAGTAGTCAGAACATATTCCAGTAGCATCAAAGAAATTCATCCGTCTCATTATTAAAGCAATCATGGGAGAACAGCATAACACATCCGAATTTAAACTGCCTTGTAATGACAACCGTGACTCATACTGTGTGTTTAATAATTCAACATTCAAGTAAAACAGGTGCCATGTCCTCCTAGACACAGGTGCCGAACTCCAGGAAATCAGGTACCACTCTATGTACCACATCCTGATCAGGTTGGGGCGCTCCACTGTCCCCTGCACACTCTCGAGTACACCTGGTCACCTTCCTCCACCCTGGTTGGTGGTTCGTCCTTTGGCTCTGAAACTCTGTTTCTCGGAAATGTCAGTTTCTTGAATGTCCCGTTCACTCTTTCCACCATTCCCAGTGACTTAGAATGAAACCTAACCGCTGTTTGATGGGTAACTGCTGCACCACCCGGTGTTGGCGCTGTAGTTTTGACTCGGCGGTGGAAAAAGCTAACAAGTTAAGGTGTAAAACACAGCATAACAGCATTAGGCGTTGGCGTAGTAATTCCCAATTTACTATATCAATAAACTATCTAGCTTGTGCATTAGATCCTTTCCCAACAGATTGCTGAAGTATTTCCCAATGCTTACTTTAACCAGGTCCTTGCAAATGTTTAAAGAACATATGTCTGACTTATGCAAATTCAACACTTAAACAAATAAACTACAACAAATTAAACGAAAAAAACAAAAAACAAAAAATCTAAATGCACAAATATTCCCCCCTTGTAAATAAAATGCAAAAATATTTCCCTCCTTGAAAATAAAATATTATTTCCAGTTTTATCTTTTTGGTCATTCAATGAGGTTTTATTTCATTCGGGCCCCACATTGGGCGCCATTTTGTATATGACGGTTCGGGTTTTTATTTTTTTATTATATAATGAGTGCCAGCCAGGTTTCTCTCCTGGCATTTAAGATAGTCAAATAGTCAAAAAAGAATACCCCCAAAACACACCATACAAGGATGAAACCTACAATAGTACCACCCTTTTCAATTTAACCCTCATTGTACTGGAGACAACATAACAACAACAAAAAATAACACACATGCAACAAAATCATCAACCATAAATCAAGGAGACCACAAAATAGGTTTTTCTTTTGTAAAAATAAAGTTTAGTTTAATTTCTTCAAAATAAAGTTCAGTTCATTTTCTCAAAGCAAAATCAGTTTGTTCATCAAACAAAATAGGAGAGAAAAAAAAGTCAGGAAAAAGAAAAAACATCGGTCTGTACTCACAGTCAGTCAGTCCGGTATTGTTGTCGGGTTTGGATGAGGGGATGAGGGGATGTAGTTTGCAGCTGATTTTCCGGTTCGGTGTGCGGGAGATGAAAGGAGGATGACGGGTGATGAAAAAGGTAGCCGCGGAGTGATGACGGTCGACGAAAGAAAAACAACACGGGCTAACTACGTGGACTAATTCGAGCGACGCGCACAGATTGCTCCGGTTCCCCTACACTCTCACACTCTCTCTCTCTCTTATTTACGACATCTTCAACCATTAAGAGCCTTTACGATGACGTCCTCTTCCTCATGTGAGGCTGACGTAGGCTTCTGTGCATCGACGACTTCCGGTTCTGACGTCGGTGTTAACCCGCAATTTTCGGGTTGTCACAGAGTAGGGCCACATTGTTTATGGCCATCGCGCTCTGTGAGGCACAGACATACGTCTTACGGCGAGCTGTTTTTGAAGACGGTCGGGGGCAGAGAATCGCATGCCAGTGGATGCTCCAGGCGAGATATCCCACTTGCCTGTATATCAGCACGCCCTTCCACCATGGTTAAGTCCGTGAAGGCCTTCACGGGTGCCATCAGGGCTGACGGGTCCCTAGCCGCTGGTGTCAAGTAAAGCTGGACAGGCGGGACCCCGGGCAGACGGTGGGCTTCCAAGACAACGCCAGGGGCCTAAAATAGTCTCCTTGCATTTTGTCGACCGGGACCGGCAGTGGCATCTTGATGTTCTTAATGCCTGCCACCTCTTCAACGATCTCACTGAAGAGGTTGGCGAGGTGACGCAGTCTTGCCACGGGAACAGAGGTGGGGGCAGAGAGTGAAGAACACAACAATCCAGCGGAGACATCGTGTCGATGTCGACGTCGTCACCCGGCTCGCTGGGTTCATCTACCTCCTTGTCCGCGCCCTCTGTGTTGAAGATACCAATGGCGTCTTCCAACCCCACCGACAGCAAGAAGAAGAGGTGCCTGGCAAGGAGGGCCTCGCAGGCCAGAGCATGACACGCCGAACAGGCCACTGGGCCTGTCAGGGCGGTGCAGGTGTGTTTAGCAGATAACGGAAACACAAAGCGTGTTTGTCGTCGGGGGGAAGCGCCGCCGGGCAGGTGGCGAAAAGGGCTGTTGGTGGGCTGTTGGCTGTGGTGGTGGCTTGGCCACATCGATAAGCTTGCCAGCTGAAAGCTTGCTAGGAGCGATCATCTTGAAGTTAACTGTCAATTAAATTGCTGAAAGAAAAAGCTGAAATAACCGCGTTATTATTATTTATACTATGGCCCGGGTGAATACTCGATTCTGATTGGCTGGAGAGGTGTGGATTATTTTTAATAACCGGCCTTATCACCGGTCTAAAAATGAATGCGCTAAACAAAGCGTTAGTAACTGTCAACTTGGACCGGACTCGGAGGGGACTACGTTTAGAAAGCTTCCCCGTTGCCATGCCGTTACTAAGGTCATCTCTATTTACCGGAGTAATAAGGTAATGTCTGCATTCCATATGAATCTCATGTTAACTGACATTAGGCATTAGTCAGACCCATATACTTCTCTAGTCATTTGCCGTTTGTTTACAGGCACACACAAAGTAGTGCGATCTAAAAGTTGTACTTTTGAGACAGAACTACCCCCAAATATGAATCAATACCCTTATATTTTTAATGATTTGCAAATGGCTATGGTATAAACGGGATAATCCACTCCGAAGTGTGCATGTATTGTATAAAATAATGCATGACGTGGGTGGTAGTGGTAATTCTGTCTCAGTGGTGGATTATCCCTTACATATCCTGTCTGCGATACACAGCGCCATCCATTATATTAAACAAGCGCCATCTATTATATTCATGTTCTGAGGTCGACAATGGTAGATTAGACAGTAAATTATGGCCTGTACATAATACTACATATCTCTGATATATTGGATAGTATATTATGGCCTGTACATAATACTACATATCTCTGGAATGTGTTGTTGAGCCGAGAAGCTAAGCTTATTTTCTGCGCTAAGCCTTCTTTGTAGACCAGACGATCCATGTCACATAGACCAACATAAACAACACTTGGTTCAGACTAATTAAACCCTGCTATTTAAACTGTACGACAATAAATAGTCATCAATAGCCATTAATACTATTCAACATAGACAAAGCATTCATTGACAGGCTAACGCGGTTAGTGGTGGCTAAAGCTTAGCCTTGATTAAAATGGACAAAGAGGTCGTTTAACGTTCCTAGTGTGGCTGATCCACAACAACTGTAACCTTCCCAGCCTTATATCCAACGCGTAGTTGAGCCTCTGGGTTCCCTCGTGGTGGTAACACATTATAACCGTATTCCTTTGTGTACACGATCGGACACAGACTCCGGATGTGTTACGAATAAATAACAGCACATATAACAACAGGCTGTAATATGCTCACATAGCCACAAGGGAACAGGACCAAAAATATATAAGCTGTATTAACCGCACATGGCCACAAGATGGCAGCATACATAATACCCTAGGAGGCGGGCACACTAGGAGGCAGGCGCTCAACACTAGCCAATCAGAGCACATTACACGTCATAGAGGCCACGCCTGCCAAAGTACTATCGAGCACACAAGCAGGAGAGGGCAGAAACTCTATAGGCAGCGTATCTATTAGATATCCAGCTAAGAGCCGCTCCACGCGTGAATTATACAATTCCTCTCCTTTTGCTTCATAGATAATAGACCAAAACCTATAACAAATAAAGTGAGTTAAAAGCGATCCTGTGTCGGCGGCCTTCTTCCTCAAAGAACACAACAACTTGGTGACCCCGACGTGATTCAGAGAGGAGAGGCAACGGACCGGGGGAAGCGGGGCCACGTGGCAGCGCACGTCTCACCATCTCTGTCACAGGCGGCCATCAAAACAGGTAAGCAGAACCTACCGTAATTTTCAGCCTATAAGCCGCGCCTGAATATAAGCCGCAGCAGCTAAATTGAATGATGTGTACATATATAAGCCGCACTGGACTATAAGCCGCAGGTGTTTTAATGTTTAATTACCATATAAGGGTTCGTGCACAGAGGGGATTGTCGGGAAAGAGATGGCTGCTTGAGGAAGCTCCCATTTATTAACATTTCAACAAACAAGTTGCATATTTGCATAACGTATTCAAGTGTTACCATTTAGTGCAATAGTAGCTACAGAACATATACTGTGCTGTGTAAACTGTACTGTATCACATAGCGTTTAGACACACAAACTTTTCAACTGTCAAACTTAAACGGTGCGCTCCCAGCGCACATACCGGCAGTAGTACCATAACAAAAAACAAAGCTTACAGCGCTTGACGAGGCAATATCAATGGCTAAATTAAATGTGTTTTTTTAAAAGTGCAAAATAAAGTGCCTGTAACACGACAGTAAGCGCGTAAGCCTAACGTTGTAGCAACACGCGGCTGCTTAAAATATACGGTAATCAGCCTACCAGAAAAGTCATTAATCCTCGTCTTCATCTTTTAGGCTAAGGTGCAGTACACGGCTGTAACCAGAAAAGTCAAGTCATTAATCCTCATCTCCGTCTTCTTCCTGCATACTAAAACCACCAAAGTCCTCATCTTCAATGTCGGAAACGAACAGGCTCAGGGTGGCTTCGTCAGCCACTCTCCTCTCTCCTTCGTTGTCGCTCTCAAAACCAACGAACTCCTCTTTGTCACTGTCGGAATCGAACAGCCTCTGAAGAGCTGTGGCGGCGTCCTCCTCTTCATCACGCAGCAGTCCAGCCTTTCGGAACCCGTTAATGATCGTGGATGTTTTGACACTCCTCCACGCTATCAGGATCCACTCGCAAACTTGAGCGAAAGTTGCTTTTCGCATGCGACCAGTTTTGGTGAATGATTTATCGCCGCTAGTCATCCACGCCTCCCACTGAACGCGTAGTGCCACTTTGAACGCACGATTGACACTGATGTCGAGTGGCTGCAGATGCTTCGTTGTGCCCCCAGGAATAACAGCTGGAATCGAGTTTGTGCTCTTGATGGCTGCTTTCACAGAATCCGTTATATGGGCCCTCATGCTGTCCAAAACGAGCAAAGCTTTTTTTTGGCGAAAGAATCCTCCAGGGCGCTTGACGTAGCACTCATTCAGCCACTCATTCATTACACTTTCCATCATCCACCCTTTCTTGTTGACTTTAAAGGAGATGCCGTTCGGGATCTTTTCTTTTGGCATTGTAATCCGCTTAAAAATCACCATTGATGTCAAAGAGTGGCTCCAGTTGACCATGTATTCTTGAAGAAGAGGAGGAGCTGAAAAAGTCTTCATATAGCTCATCACTCTCACTTTTCTCTCTATGTCTGTCTGTCTGTCTCTCTCTCTCTCTCTCTCTCTCTCTCTCTCTCTCTCTCTCTCTCTCTCTGTACCCCCCCCCCCCCCCCCCCAGTCTATAATCTGCAGAAAAAAAAAAAAAAAAGAATAGAAAAAGATAGAAAATAACATTTAGGTAATGATCAAAATCACAATACAATGCTGTGAAGAATCCAGATGCTGTGCAGCCAAGAACACAAGTGAAATGTGTTCTCTCGTGGCCAGTGGTTCTCAACGTGATGGACGATTCACCTTTCTTGTTAACAGTCCTAGTGAGAGGCAGTCAAACGTTAAAGGCATTTCATCCATATTTATGATCTGGTCCGGTCCGATGGAATATTCCTCTATCTTTCTTTGCGTGAATTCGCCGAAGTTTGTTATTTTTTCCTGGTAGTCGGGAGGGAGTTGCTGACACACAGTCGTCCGCGCCCTGATGGACAGTCCCTTTCGTTTCAGAAATCTGAAACACCAGGATGGTCCACCTCTAAAATTTTCAATTTTCATTTCGGTGGCGATTGTTTTAGCTTTCAGCCGGATCTGCACAGTGGAAACACCTCGGCCGCCTGCTCGCTGTGTGTTCACCCAATCTTCAAGAAAGTCTTCAAGTTCGGGCCATCTGCTTTTATTGCCTCTGAAAGCTTTTTTTGACTTTTTGCATTGAGACAGTTCTTCCCGCTGGCGTCTCCAACGTCTCACCATTGACTCATTGATGCTAAGGCTACGTGCAGCAGCTCTATTTCCTTCTTTTACAGCCAGATTGACTGCCATTAACTTAAAAGCTGCATCATATGCATTTCTACGTTTGTTTTCCATAATGAGGGTTTGTGCATGAAAACTTCCTTTGCACAAACTGTCTCGCTCTCGTAATGTCTATCTGTCTTGCTCGCGTTCTGTCTCTCATACCACTCTCGGTTCCACTTTTAACGTACTTTCGCGCGCTACCTGTCTCACTTAAATGTGGGGGGCGCGGACCGGTCATAGAGCCCATAGAGTTAAAGTTGGTGGACTGTAACCTGTAAAATCCATAGATTTAGGAGGTCCCCTAGTGGCCGTTAGCTGTAAAAATCCATAGATTAGCCGCACCGTTATATAAGCCGCAGGGTCGAAAAATGGGGAAAAAAGCGCGGCTTATAGTCCGAAAATTACGGTATTGTCTAAATGACTGAATCTGCATAGGACTTAGATATAGAGACATTAGGTGACAGAGGTGGCTAGCGTGCGTTGTTGTAAAAGCTCTGTTATTCCGGTCCATAGTCGTTACTGTAAAGCCGACGTGAAGATGAACAGTCGCTGACAACTCTGATTGGGAATTAGTTAAATGATATTTTGTCGTCATTGTATGACTATATAGATGAAGCACATGGCCAGAATTGTATTATTAATTTTGCTAAGGGTTTAAGTCCCTGGTATTTTCTTATTAATTTTGCTAAGGGTTTAAGTCCCTGGTATTTTCTTATTAATTTTGCTAAGGGTTTAAGTCCCTGGTATTTTCTTATTAATTTTGCTAAGGGTTTAAGTCCCTGGTATTTTCTTATTAATTTTGCTAAGGGTTTAAGTCCCGTATGATACTGTGTTAAATTCGGATGTGTAGAAACCTGGGAAACCAGTGGAGTTGTTTCAGATGCGATAAGACGTTGACTGGGAACATATTGCTGGCAATATTTCCATTCTCAAAGAGCTAAGCTAACTTGCATGAATCATAATACCTTTTGTGTGATTAACCCTGTTATGTGCTAATGCTTGCTTGCTTTGCTTACAGTGCATCTTTGTTTTTTCTGCAACGTATGATTGTTCATGTGACTGAAGGAATCCCTCTAGGAGGGAGCTGTTTTATGAGGCTTTGTCTCTCACTAAGAGGAGTGAGAGAAGGACACATCTCAGTTTTTTCTGCAGTGTGAGATTGTCCATATGTTGTAGTAATCCCTCTAAGTTGGGTTTGTTTTATGAGGCTTTGTCTCCCACTAAGAGGAGTGGGGGAAGTGCATGTCTTGTGAGGCTTTGTCTCCCACTAAGAGGAGTGGGGGAAGGTCACATTCCTGGGTTATCAGTTTTATGGCCCCAGGTGTGGCCAATGTTTAGACTACGAAAGGGGAGAGAAAGAGAGTAAACTTACCTTTCACTCTGATTTAAAGACATGTACTAAACAGTGCCAGTAGATTCGAACACATGCACACAGACACCCACACATAGATGGTCATATACACAGTATTAAGTAGGAAGATATAAAGTGTGTTCAGTTAGATAAGAGCAGTGGGTCTATGCTATAGCAATATCACACACCGGGAGCATAGACAAGATCTCTTGGGAGCTTACAGGACGTGATAAAGTTACAAATCCCTGTAAGCCATATTTGGAGTTCAGGCACGACACCATAGGTTTTAATCCTCAGACTCCATGTTTAGAGTTCTTAGTATTATCTGTAGTTATAATCCACCTAAATAACCCCCCCTTCCCAAATCCCTCCTAAGAAACCCAACCCCCCCCCCCCCCCCCCCCCCCCCCACTGGCCAAGACCAGGAATTACCATCAATTCCTGACACCCCCCCCCCCCTACTGGCCAAGAACAGGAACTACCATCAATTCCTGACACCCCCTACTGGCCAAGAAGAGGAACTACCATCAATTCCTGACACACCCCCCCTACTGGCCAAAAACAGGAACTACCATCAATTCCTGACACACCCCCCCCCCTACTGGCCAACCCCGACCACTCCTACCCGACCCCCACCCCGACCAACCCTGGACCCGCCCCGACTAAAACCCAACCTTCCCCCTACCCCTCCCTTGACGACTGCCTCTCCCCTACTGCACCACCTCCTCCATACGATCCTGAAGAATTCCCCCGTGGGACAAATGAAAAATGACGTTGGCCAGTCCATTATTTGGCGCGTAAGAAAATTAATGTGGTTCATTAGGCCTAACATGTGAGGGACTGTAACAAAGTAATATGACGCGGTTATAGACGCCATTAAGTTACGTGAGTGTGCTAAAGATGTTAAGGTTTAGCTAATAAAGTTTCTCGGATCCCAAAAGCGGAAGACAGAGGCCGGGTAGGAAGAACAAAGTTTTATTCTAACACCCGAAACAAAAATAAAGACAATGTGGGTCGAGGCAGGAGCGGGTAGGTGAGGTAGTCTGAGCACTGGTGACACCGGAACAACGAGGACCATCCACAGGTAAGAGGTCGAGGTCTGAGGAAGGGGATAACAAAGGTAAGAATCCAACGAACTAAAAAACACGAAAAAACGAACTCACTAGACAGAATAGATACTAGTCGAGCAAACTGTGAGCCACTGGTACCATGTGTGACGGAATACTCTGGCGCTGAAGCGAAGTTAGAGCCGGCCTAATAAAGGAGTCCAAACGATGATGAGAACCAGGTGTGTCTCGTGAGTGCCCAGCTCCACCAGCCACGCCCCGCACCTGCCCACAACCAATGCCTGCGGAGGAAGATAGAGCAAACCAAGTGCAACACAAAGCACGGGGAAAACAAAAACACAAACATGAGTCAACCACAACAGTACCCCCCCCTCAATGGACGCCTCCTGGCGGCCAACCCGGCTTGTCCGGATAACGTCTATGAAAGTCCCGGATCAGCGTAGGGTCCAAAATCATGGACCGGGAGACCCAAGACCGCTCCTCCGGCCCGTACCCCTCCCAATCGACGAGGTACTGAAAACCCCTACCCCGTCTCCGTACGTCCAGCAGCTCCCGGACAGAGTAGGCCGGGTGGTCCTCGACTAGCAGGGGGGTGGTGGGGGCTCGGCCGGAGGGTTAAGAGCACTGACTGCTACAGGTTTTAACAGAGAAACATGAAACACCGGGTGTATATTGAGAGCAGGAGGCAACTTCAGTTTGATGGCACACAGGTTAATAATACCCGCAATGACGTACGGACCGATGTACTTAAGGGTGAGTTTATTGCTCTCGGTCCGGAGAGGCAGGTCGCGGGATGACAGCCATACGAACTGCCGTGCGGGTTGCTGGAGGGACGAACAGCCGACCAGGAGGACAGCCCTCGGGGATGGGTTGGTCCTGCTGGGCATCTTGGACCTCCTGCTCAATCTCCCACCTGGCGGCCCCAATGACACAGGCGGGGGAGATGTTCTCCTCCACCGACTGTGCACCAAGGGAGTCAAACTGACGGGAGAGGGCGTCAGCCTTTCCATTCTTGGAACCTGGACGGTAGGTGAGGGTGAAGCGAAATCTCCCCAGAAAGAGGGACCAACGTGCTTGACGGGAGTTCAGACGGCGCGCGGTCTGGAGGTAAGCCAGGTTCTGATGGTCAGTCCAAACTAAAAACGGATGATCGGCCCCCTCCAACCAATGTCTCCATTCCTGGAGAGCCAAAACCACCACTAACAACTCCTGGTTGCCCACGTCGTAGTTCTCCTCGGCAGGACTAAGACGGCGAGAGAAAAACGAGCACGGGTGAAGTTTATTGTCTTGTGCAGAGCGTTGAGAGAGTACGGCTCCCACCCCAGTGTTAGACACGTCCACCTCCACAACAAACTGGACCGAAGGATCCGGATGGTTGAGGACCGGAAGAAAACAGTGTCTTTAGTCGTACAAACGCGGAGTCTGCTGCCTGCGACCAACTAAAAACAACCTTGGTAGAGGTTAACTGAGACAAGGGGGCCGCAACTCGACTGTAGTTCCTAATGAACCGTCTATAAAAATTAGCAAACCCCAAGAAACATTGGAGCTGTTTCTGAGAGGACAGGACAGGCCATTCGGAGACCGCACGCACCTTTTCTGGATCCGCTTGCAGTTTTCCCTCCTTAACGATGAACCCAAGAAAACTGACCGACTTTGTGTGAAAGGCGCACTTCTCAGCCTTAACAAATAGCCTATTCTCGAGAAGGCGTTGGAGAACCAACCTTACATGCTGCTCGTGTTCAGCTTGGTTCCTTGAGAAAATAAGAATATCGTCCAGGTATACGAACACAAAGCGATGCAACATGTCCCGGAGAACGTCATTTATGAGAGCTTGAAACACAGCCGGCGCGTTAGTGAGCCCAAAAGGCATAACCAGATACTCGAAGTGCCCGAGAGGAGTGTTGAATGCGGTTTTCCACTCGTCCCCCTCCCGAATACGAACTAGATGATAAGCGTTACGGAGGTCCAGTTTGGAGAACAGCATGGCCTGGTGAAGAGGTGTAAACGCGGAGTCTAAAAGAGGCAGAGGATACTTATTCTTAACCGTAATGTCATTTATGCCTCTATAATCCACACAGGGACACAGGGACTTATCCTTCTTTTCAACAAAGAAAAACCCCGAACCCACCAGGGAAGAAGAGGGACGAATAAGTCCGTTGGCCAAAGACTCGGAGATGTAAGCCTCCATGGCTTCCCTCTCCGGTCGTGATAAGTTGTAGAGTCTACTGCAGGGGTCGGGAACCTTTTTTGCCTTGAGAGCCACTTTTACAAAAAAAAAAAAAAAATCTCAGAAGAGCCACATAAAGACGGTTACAAGCAAAAGTTTGGATATTTAACTTACATAGGATATGTTGCTGCAAATTGTGCATGGTGAGTGTCGAAGTGGCGGTTAACATTGCATCGTTTCCACTGGCGTAACAACATGATGATAGGCCCCGGCGCGGTTGTTGACGGAGGGGGGGGGGGGGGGGGGTGCTGCGCGATTGGTTGCACCGTCGATAGTTACGCCACTGATCGTTTCATGGACGCAATTTTCTCATTACATAACAGACAGATCGCACTCCCAGCTCTTTCCACGAACGGAATCTGTCCAATCGGGCTGAAAGTTGCTGACTTTCTTTTCGGGCTTTTTCCTTTTTAACATTTTGATTAGCGCCAGGGGTGGACTGGCCATCGGGGCCGACGCACATCTTTGGGCCGGCCCAGGACTGTCATAAAAATTAAAAATAAAGTAATTTGGCCCAACCGGAGGCGGTGTGTTACGATCGCGCCCCCCCCCCCCCCTCCCCGGTCGGTCTTCGGACCGGGGTGTGTTACGCGCCCCCCCCCGGTCGGTCTTCGGACCGGGGTGTGTTACGCGCCCCCCCCCCCCCCCCCCCCCCCGGTCGGTCTTCGGATAGACTGTAACTGCCTATTTGCCACGAAGCCTTGTCATTATAGGGCCAGCGTGCGTGCGTGTGTGTGCGCGTGTTGGGAGAGTCGGGTTGATTAAAAAAAAATATGGTTTTCTCCGAATGTAATGACGTGTTTCAATCGACACAGCTCTCCCCTAGTATTGACTGTTATTTTAGCATTATATTAGGGTAGACCTAGTCTGATTCCTTGATTACATTTTTTTTCCCCCTCAACTAATTTCGTCCGAGAGCCCCGGCCGTCGGCAAAAGAGCCACATGTGGCTCGCGAGCCATAGGTTCCCGACCCCTGGTCTACTGGAAGGCAGAGTAGCACCGGACAGAAGGTTAATCGCGCAGTCGTACGGGCGGTGAGGAGCTAAGGATAGGGCCCTATCCCTACTAAAGACCTCCTGGAGATCGTGATACATGGTAGGAACATTAGCGAGGTCTATAGGACTGGACGATAGCGTTGCAGAAGGGATCTCGCCAGGAGGCCTAGCAGAACGAAGACAATTGGAGTGACAGAAAATACTCCAGCTCGTAATGGAGGAAGTAGACCAATCTATGTGCGGGTTGTGTAGTCTAAGCCACGGAAGACCGAGTACAATGGGGGACGTAGGAGATGGTATGACGTATAGAGAAATTAACTTGTGATGATTACCGGAGAGTTGAAGGTGTACGGGAATGGTGCGGTGAGTTACCCGAGCCAGAAGCCGGCCATCTAACGCGAGCACCTCTCTTGGCTCGGGGAGTTGCTCCAGAGGTAACTGAGCCTTGGTACAAAAGACAGTGTCAATAAGGTTCTCAGTGGAATAGGTGACAAAGAACCAAACAGGTGACCCTGGACAAGGATCCGCGACAGGTGGCTCGGCAAACGGTTTGGCTCACCAACGCGCCCCTGGACGATGGTGAACCCCCCCTTTTCCCGTAAGCGGGCAGGAATCCACAAAATGTCCACCCTCCCCACAGTACAAACAAAGTCTGTTAACCGTACGACGACGGCGTTCTGCCGCGGACAAACGCGTCCTACCTACTTGCATTAATTCTACCCCCAGGTCGGGACCGAGAGGAGCCAGGCGGAGAGAAGAATTAGTCCGGGCCGTGGGCCATGCGGAGGCCTCCCGAAGCGCGGTCGTGCCTCTCCCTGCGCCTCTCCCTGAGCCTATTGTCCAGGCGAATAGCTAGGGCGATAAGGTCCTCTAGCGACGTCTCGTCTCTCACTGCTAACTCGTCTCTTAACCGGTCGGAAAGACCTCTTAAAAACGCGCTCTGCAAGGCTGTGTCGTCCCAGCCGCTCTCCACAGCGAGAATGCGGAAATTGAGAGCGAACTGGGAGACCGAGTCCGCACCCTGTCGAAGAGAGAGTAGTCGGCTGCTGGCCTCTTTCCCCTGGACCGGGTGGTCAAAACCCCCCCGCATGTTGTCAATAAACTTGGAGTAAGAGCTGGCGAGAGTAGGGCGGTTAAAGGAGATGGCTCCAGCCCAGTCGGAGGCTTGGCCGGACAACAGACTCATTACGTACGCCGTCTTCGTTCTATCGCCAGCGTACGTCAGGGGTTGTTGTTCGAACACAAGGGCGCATTGGTGTAGGAACTGCCGACACCTGCCTAACTCCCCGGAATACCTGAGCGGAGTTGGGATGAACGGTTCACGAGGCTGGTAAAGAGGCAAAACAGATGCCGCCGCAGGAGGTTCGTAGCTGGTCGATGCCGCTGGTCCGAGGGGCACGGTGGGAGCGGCGAGGGACGAGACCCGAGCGAACATCTGCTCCAAACGATTCCCCAGCTGTTCCATGCCGGTCGAGAGTGTAGTTAACGCCCTGGAAACGTCTTGTAGATCGGCGTCGTGTTGACCAATACGCACTCCTTGGGAGGAGAGCGCCAGCCGGACCCTTTCTGTCTCTGCGGGATCCATTTCTGGCCAGAGTATTCTGTTAAGGTTTAGCTAATAAAGTTTCTCGGATCCCAAAAGCGGAAGACAGAGGCCGGGTAGGAAGAACAAAGTTTTATTCTAACACCCAAAACAAAAATAAAGACAATGTGGGTCGAGGCAGGAGCGAGTAGGCGAGGTAGTCTGAGCACTGGTGACACCGGAACAATGAGGACCATCCACAGGTAAGAGGTCGAGGTCTGAGGAAGGGGATAACAAAGGTAAGAATCCAACGAACTAAAAAACACGAAAAAACGAACTCACTAGACAGAATAGATACTAGTCGAGCAAACTGTGAGCCACTGGTACCGTGTGTGACGGAATACTCTGGCGCTGAAGCGAAGTTAGAGCCGGCCTAATAAAGGAGTCCAAACGATGATGAGAACCAGGTGTGTCTCGTGAGTGCCCAGCTCCACCAGCCACGCCCCGCACCTGCCCACAACCAATGCCTGCGGAGGAAGATAGAGCAAACCAAGTGCAACACAAAGCACGGGGAAAACAAAAACACAAACATGAGTCAACCACAACAAAAGAAGCGTGAATGAAGTTACTTATTTGTAAATTGAGCTCGAAATATTATTAATGACAAGTGGTCTAATTGTGGGAGTGACGACTCATGTAAATATTGAAGAAAGAATTCTTATCATTTCTTGAAAATGTGAAACTGTTTAGATTAAGAAGCTGCTGGCTGAAGTCTATGGAAAGACTCGCAGGGGCGATGCAAATAATTCTCTAGCCGGGGGGCCACCAGGTTTCCCCCTCTGATTCAGAAGAGCATTGGACAAACTCTGTTCTCTCTGAAGTCACAACAAGTGAACCGCGCATGTGAGGGTTTTAGGAGGAGCTACAAGTTACACAGACGCGTGGTCACGCCCCTACTGCACTCTTGGAGCTGCAAGGGGGGAGAAGGCAGACTGAAGCCAAGTACAATGATTCTGTTTATTGGTGGTCATTACGTAATCATGAATTTTATTATCTAGACTTTTAAATTCATAAATAACTATGTTAACAGATGTCATTACTGCGATAAAAATTGTTTTTGTGTAAAAGCTGATTGATTATTCTTAAGCGTCAACTTGTCAGTAATATGAAGCAAGGTGTTCTAATGGACATTAACTCTGTTTTATTCTTTTCCTTTATTTACATTTGCACGAGAACCTTAAGCGAAGGAGGGGACCTCCACGGCCGGGAGGCTCCTTTCCAAAGAAATATCTCGAACGTCTCGTGTGGTGTCTAATAATGATAAGAGATTACAAGGTTAACAAAGAAGGAAAGGAAAGTTGGACATGGCAAAATGGGATGGTGTCAGTAAATGGTGATCGTTAAAACAGAAGGATTTATTTAGAAAGTCAGAGGGAAGAAAATAGAAGGATAGAAGAAGAGATGAGGGATAAGAAAAGTTAGAGAAAGTGAAAGAAGGGAAAGAGAGAAATGTGGTCAAGAGAGAGAGAGGGACAGATAGCAGAGCGAAAGGAAGGGGGCCTGGCCCGGAGAAGAGCAGGGCAGCACTAGAGCTGCAAGAAGTACTTTAGATAAGGAGATCTAAGAAAGGAGGGAGGCAATAAAGAGTTATGCAGGGGTTTACCCTATAATAGTAGTGGTGATGATGATAATGATAATGATCATAATAATAATAATAATAATAAACATAATGAAGCATAATAAAGAAAGTGCTGTGAACATTAGAACGGTTAAGGATCTGTTGGGACATAGAAAGCTCACATCAAGAGATCAACTATGTATTAGTGTCTGTTTGTTTTTTTGTTTTCTGTTGATTTGTTTTCTCTGTCAATTTGTTTTATAACTGTGTGTGTAAAAGTGTTCATTCATTTAACTATTCATTTAAATCAGAAGTTATCTCCTCTGCCGCTCGTTCACAGAAGTCCAGGGGTCAACCAGCGCTGGGGACTCTTCAGGGAAATTCCCCCCTCACCAAACTGAGGTAGTGGGACCCGCCCTAAAAGGACCCTGCGGGAGCGCGGTAGTTATTACAATGTAAAAACCTGATACGCAGTGTTGGGGTGTAACAATTAAACAAGTCCATCTGTAGGTTGCTTAGTTTACCTCCATAATGTGGTGTCAATTGTCTTGTCTTTATGTACAATGTTTTGTTTTTGCTCAATACTGCTGACCGTTGCTAAGGCTATGATTCTTAGATGGGCCGGAGTGTTTTTACCTGGGGGACAAACACAGGTGCCATTGATAATTAGAGATGACTTGGACGATGACAATGAGGAAATTGAGGTTGGTTATTTGAGGTGTACCCATTGTAAGTACTCAAAATTACTCATGACTATTCAATGACTGTGTGACCATATATATATATATATATATATATATATATATATATATATATATTCATTTTTCACTTCATTCACCATATTCACCTATTGTTTGACTCACCTTTGTATGCACGTTTGTTTTGATATAACTTTCACATATTGTTTGAACTACTTAGATTAGTAACGATATAAGATCATTTAGTTCATTTAGGATTTGGACACGCCTGATCTATAATTACATAATAGAAACAACTGTCTACATATTGTTTATGTTATATTGTGTCAGATGTTTTTCTGCAAAGATACTGGTTGGTTCTGGTCTCTCTTCCCCTCAGGACAATGGAGGGGGGTCCATTAGGGAGAGGACAGTTGATCTTGGGCTCCTGCCCTAAATGGACTCAGAGAATCATATCTGGACATTGAAATGGACTGCAAACACGAAATGAACAGCAGGAACATTGCTTCCTGTTACCAGCTGGTGATCATAATTTTCATACTAGGAGGCAACATGGCTGACAGTCTTACCTGAATGTGATGTGTTTTTACGCTCTATATTTTCTATTTTCTTTTTGATTCCGTTAATGATTGATTATTTACACGTGATTGGTGTTGACAGTTGTTAACACTCTGTAATGATGATTGCTGTGCATTGACAGTGATTAGATTGAAGAGAAGTGCCTCATCCTGATTGGCTTGTGGGTGAGATCTTCTCTAGATTAGGAAACCGTCATGCTACTCTTTTTACATCTCCTAGAGGTGGTTTTCGACTGGATGATGGTAACCCGACCTGGACAGACCTCTCTTCAGCTGCTGAATGGCTTCGTCCACCGCCGCGTCAAAAATACAGCGTCAACGCTGTGGGGTGCAGCAGTTACGCATCAAACAGCGGTTAGGTTTCATTCTCAGTCACAAGGAATGGTGGAAAGAGTGAATGGGACATTCAAGAAATTAACATTTCTGAGAAACAGGGTTCCAGAGCCGAAGGACGAACCACCAAGGAGGGTGGAGCCAGGTGACCAGGTGTACTTGAGTGTTCAGGGGACAGTGGAGCGCCCCGACCTGATCAGGCTGGGTTACATAGAGTAGTACCCGATTTCCTGGAGTTTAGCACCTGTGTCTAGGAGGACATTACATCTGATTTACTTGAATGATGAATTATTAAACGTACCGTTGTGGGTCATGTTTGTCATTGCATTGTATTGCTTAGATTCGGATGTGTTATGCTGTTTTCGCATGATTGCTTTAATAATGAGACTGCTGAATTTCTTTGGTGCTACTGGAATATGTTCTGACTACTGGTACGGCCGAGTTGATGAATGGATCCACGGGCAAGGCACACATGGGTTCGTGCTAGTAACCTTGTCGTGTGAGCCTTGCCCATGGCCGGCGAGAGGGACATTAAGTTCGGGAACTGTCCGACCGGAGGTCGGCTATGGAAACGGGAGCTAACACTGTGACGATGTTTGAGGACCCTGCGTGCCTGGAGACCATCTGGGCCATTGGAAAACATGCATGCCTGCAGGGTGTTCTTTAGTTCTATATAGTATTCATATATTTGTGGCATTCGACGGTCGAGGGACCAATAAGATAAGGTTTAGTTAATTCCCTTTAAGCAATTGCAACCAGGCCAATAACGACCAAACAGCTAATAGGAAAATTAGCACAAGAGAACTAATGACAAGTTGCCAACAACGCCACCCCAAGAATTTCACCTGGAGAGTTAGGTTAACCTAAGTTAAAGCACACAAGTTCGTTTACTAATGAAAGCTCGAGACTGGGTCCAGCATACAAATTCAATTACTTTTATTTAACAATATATAATTTTTAAACATGACTTCTCAATAAAATATTTTCACACAACCACACTAAAGCGAACACACACAACCACAGGGGCAAATAACTAAATTGGGTTTAAATCAGGGTTAAATCACTTCAACCCACAACTTAAACAACCCAAATAAATGCAAACAAAAGAAAAACAAAGAAATTAAATCAAAAGTAATGGAGATTTATCAAAACTGATAAATCCAAATAAGCAAGTAAAGCAATTAACCCAAACCAAAATAACTAACAAAACTAATTAAGCCAAAACAAACATGCAAAGCACCTCACAAAACACAAATAATATCATCAATAAGATCAGTGCTTATGATCGCACTCGCACCCCCCCCCCCCCCCCCCCCCCCCCCCCCCCGTCGGCACTAGGTCCGGGTGGGTTATGATCGCGCTCGCACCCCCCGTCGGCACTATAGTCAAGTAGCAAGATGTCAAAAAAGGCCTTAGTTTTTGAGATACCCCCACCCGACTTAGAACTAAACGCAACCATGTTTTTTCTTATCTTTAAGGTCTCCCATTAATGAAATGGAGTGTTGCGAAACTTTCTTTTGGGGGGAAAATGTGTTTTTGGGCTATTCTTTAGACCTGCCCCAATCCCTGAAAAAAGCAATCCGAATAGGGCAAAGGTGACCAAAAAGCCTATAACATGAGAATGCTCACTCTTATCTCCATCAGAATTGCTGAGGTATGAACCAGGTGTCTACCCTACATCACCAAAAAGTCAGAATGTAATTTACCAAAGGGAATACTGAATAACAGTCCTTTAACATAACTTTAGTTTAGGCGGAAATTGTACTTTCTTAGTGAGGACTTCTTTACTTTCTCTCATTTACCAAAAAAAAACATACATTTATGTCAAATAGCTGCTACTCCATCACCTAGGATGCTATTAAACAATAACAAGTTGGTTGTGTGAAGATATCTTGTACTGAGTGCATAGAAAATGAGACTAACTGTTCTCTGTCTGAGTTGACATTGTTGGATTACATACAGTACTCAATCCCTGGATTGAGGCAATTATATACGTGAGCAAAGCACAATGCCATATTCAATCACACATGATGTATGCGGCAGGGGCAACATAAAGCCATGTAATAAATAATGGAAATATTAATTTATGATTTCAGAAGTAATATATGTTTTATCCAAAGGTGCACAGAGAATTGCAGGGGCCTAAATACAGAGAGCCAATCACAAATAGATTATTGAGATTTAGTAGTTACTTTAAGCAGTAAATTGAAGCCAATTCAGTTCAACCAATGACAGCAGGGGAAGAACTGTGGTTTCACAATTATAGCTAAATCATTACACCTGGCTGTCCAAGAGGAGACATATGCACTGAAGCCATGAATGGATGTTGTGATGGAGTGGCACATGCACAGAAATCCCACAAAGAGCACGGAGCAGCCCGCATGGACAGGGATGAGAGGGAGATTCTACATATTATGGAGTATGTGCAAGACAGGCAGAACCCATTTGATTTAAATACTGTTCCAGATGAGCTAATTAACATCGCAAGTGGACAAGTAGCATCACAAAAGGTGGCAAAAGATCTCTCAAGCTTTCTGGAAGATGGAGAAACACGAAATGCAGCTTTCATCGATGAGCGACTGAAGAGTGAAACAACCAAAAGTTTCTGGGACTCAGAAAAAAGACAGAAACTGGCAACATTTGGAGATATGAAAGCAAGCCTTGCAAGTAGTAAAACAAATAAAGTTCACCTGAATTCAGATGTGCTCTTCAGGAGACTCCTGGCAGTTTCAAAACAAAGAGACGTGTCATTGGAGATGGTTATGTGTCACGAACTGGCTGCTGTCCCACCCTCTCTCTTCTATGATGATGGCGGAATGAGAAAGACCACTAAAGCAGACCTTTCAAAGAAACTGGAGTCTGTTGTAGAAGTGGTGCAGGAGCTGCCTGACAGCACAGATAAATCTGCATATGTAATTGATGGCATGGCTATGCTTCAAAGTCTCCATGATTCTGCATTTCAGACATTCAGTGACCTAGCGGAATGTATCCTGAAGAAGATCTTGTACCTTTTGAAAAGAGGACAGGAAATGAAATGTGTGGTCATGGTATTTGACAGGTATGACAACCCACTGTCAATCAAAGGCCTGGAGAGGAAAAGGAGAGGTGCAACTGATGGAAGACCAACACATGCCATCACTGGCAACACAAATGTTCCAAACTACAGGAAGTACCTGCAGAGTAGTGGAAACAAGACTGCTCTGTGCATGTTCGTGAGCAACTACATAATCACTGCAGGCCCACAGAGACTACACTCTGACGACTCCATCATCTTGGCAGGTGGATTTGATAAAGGTGAGGAGGTGAAGAGCATATGCAATGCAGGAGTGAGCAGTCTGACATCTTTGTACAGTGATCAAGAGGAGGCGGACACAAGAATGGTGCTACATGCTATAGATCTTGCACAGTCTTATCCTCGCATCATTGTGCGATGTGATGACACAGATGTGGAAGTACTGCTCATTTATTATGCAAGCAAAGGCATGTTTGGCTCATCTACAGTGTTCATGCATTCAGGGCATGGAATGAAGGAGAGATATGTTCCTATCAATACCATATCTGAGAAAATTGGAAAAGTCCAGTTGTCTACCAGCCTGTCATGCACTCACTGGCTGTGACACCACCAGTAGTTTGTACAGGATTGGAAAAAGTACAGCCTTCAACAAACTGAAGTCTCATCTCAGTGAACTCAAAGATCTGGCCCATTTTGGAGTGTCTGCAAGCTTGGAAAAGTCCCTTCCAGTAGCAAGAGAGTATGCACTTCGACTTTACGGCAAAAAGAAAAAAGAAAATGGACGAATGTGCACCAACTTGGATGAACTGAGGTTCATAATTGCATCAACATCAGATGCAGCCTCTGCAAATCTTCCACCAACAGAGGATGCATTTGAACAACATGTACGAAGAGCAATGTACCAGACAGCGATATGGTGCCACAGTCACATCCCTAAACCCACGTTGTGGAGTCCTATTGACAACGGATGGATTGTCAGAGATGGAGCCATTGAAGCAGTCCTATTTAAGAAACCCCCCGCACCTACAGAGGTGAGAGACATAACTCATTTGTACTGCAAAGATGAACATTGTAGAGAGAGTGGAAAGTACCAGTGCCTCTCTGTTGGCCTTCCCTGTACGGAGTTCTGCAACTGCTGTGCAGAATGTCAAAATGTGTCACCAAATGTGTCTGAAGAAGACAGTGAAGAGCCTAATATTGACTGAAACACACACACACACAAAGAAAAATATGTTTTGTTTGTTTTACATTTGATTTTCCTATTTGTGTTTTCTGAAATGGCATAAGGCACGTTGAGATTTATTATTATTATTATTATTTTTACCCTTAGTATTATTATTACCCACTATAATTTTTGTTTGTATTTTATCAACATGACATTGAGATAGGAGATGCTGATTTAAATGGTTCAATAAAATTCAGAAGTCTATGTATGCCTTGTATTTCTGTCTTTGTTTCATAGACCTTAAATGTAGTTACCCTATTAGGTTACTCACATTCTGAGTGTACAAGCACCTGGACTTTCTTTAGCAAAATATAATGACCATCATCAACTTAGTTTACAGTACCGTATGTCAACTATCTTCCATTAAGTTACTTAATTTGACTATCTCAGAGAATGGTATATCTAAAGAAGTCTGATTTGCAATAAAACTGTACAAGATCTCTCCACACAATCACTGGCTGTTGTTTAACAGCATCTTTGGCAAAGCAGTAACAGCTTACTTGACATAAATCTAAATGTTTTCATGACAAATGCGATAACCCAGGTAAAAAAGTAGTATACTTTTAGTGTATTAGTAATGTAATTAAAGTACATGAAGTATAAAATAAGTATGCTTCTCTGTTTTTGTGCTTTATTTGAAGTGTATTTAATATGTACTTTAAAAAGTATACTTCAAAATAGATGTAATGAAGTTCAACTTCAGAGTCCAAAAAGTAAGTATACTACTTTTGTAATAATCAAAGTGTTTTTTAATTGTACTTCATGAAAGTGTACTTTGTTGTTAGTGTATTTTAAATGTTGTAGAAGTTCAGTTTTTTTAAGTGTATTAAATTCAACATACTTAGAGTGGTAATTCAGTGTACTTATGGGAAGTATGATTTTTGGAAGTCAATTGTTAGTATACTTTTTGAAAGTGTACTATGATCTCACTTTATTAGAAGTGTTACTTCTGTACACTTTATACAGTACACTCTAAAATAAGTGTATTTTGAGTGGCATATCAGAGTACTTTCATAAAATATGTTAAAATAGAAATGTTTATAGTGTTAATTTAGTGCACTTTTAGTAAGTACACTTATTTGTAATACAGAGTTAGTATAATTTTTGAAAGTGTACACTGATTTCACTTGATCAATAGTGTGATCTTAGTACACTGTAAACAAAGTGCACTACAATATAAGTGTATTTTTGTACTTTTATTAGCATTTCAAAGCACTTTCAGAAAATATGCTAAAATGCAAATGCTCTTAGTGGAAATTTATTAATTTACTGTAGCCTACTAATGGAACGTGTATTTACATTGTTAGGCTGATTTCTGAAAGGGTAATATGATAAAATGCTGCAGTGTGGACTAAGTAAGTATATTTTATTCCAATAATATTTTTTCATTAGGCTCCACGTCTTGTTGAGGTAGTACAAACAAGTCTACACTGTTACATCATGTATTAATGCACAAACACTTGATTGACAGAAGGGTCACTTTATGTAATTCTTTGTACAGACATTGTATTTACATGTCAAATGGCAGTACTCAGCTTACAGCAATTTCCTTGATGCCCAGCCACATTAGTCTCGTTCAATGTTGTTTGGTAGAGGAATAACATATACCTTCTCCCTGGATTCAACCATGACACATTTGCGTGCCAATGACTCTGGATGGATGGCATACACTATATTGCACTCAGACACTTCATACACAAAGCTTGATGCAATATTAAGTGTTGTGTCTCTGCACAGCTTCCTTCCAGACTTAACAAGCTCCTTGACCAAAACACAGTGTGTTGCACCAGAAACGACCAAACTCACAATTGTGACTAATGTCCCATTCTGCAACTCTACAACAGAGTTGATTCTTTTCTGAAGGCGGCTGTTTGTGTCACAGTGATACAGTATTCCATTCACAATGAAACGGTTGTAGTAGGAGGCTTGTTTCACTCTAACACCTAGTAGGTCATCTATTGCAAGCATGTGTAAAACCGAAACATCTGTCTGTACTGATTTTCCAAAAACTCTGACATGGGCACTGATTTGAACTGATTTGTCACTAGAACACTTTCTGCCCTGTAGTTCAGAGAAAAGATCTTTGACATCCTCATTCGCATTTTGCATCACTGTTGCACCTTTCTTTGTGAGACTCTTCTCCCTAAGGTACCTTTTCATTATTTGGACAGGGACATGAGTTGTGCCATTGAAATATGTCAACAGGGTGCCGTTAAAAGATTCAAAGGAAAATGTGGATGTGGCCCACAGTGGTCCCCAGTTCCTCACACTCGCAGCCAAGTGTGTCATGAGGTGCACATTAAATGACACATTAGCTGTGCCATATAACCCCTGAAACTCCCTGACAAATTTGTTCAATGCCTGCTCGGCTATCACCACCTCGGCGTCTCTGATCCTTTCTTGCAGGAGATGATAGACTGCAAAGACCAAAAGGAAAAGATGATTCCAGTATTTTCTGGGGAGGATGCCATTTAAAACGGGCAAAGCATAAAACAAAAGAAACGACCTCCACTCAGACGCCTTCCAGAACTTTCTCTCTCGCATAGATCGTGGTACTCTTGTGATCTCAGTTGGTGGTGAAATGTTTTTAAGCACTTCGTCGATCTGCTCAGTTTGGGTGCCTATGTACCAACCATGCTGATGGTTTGTGGAATCTAACCACAAACCATGATCAAGATTTGCTTGAATCTTGTGCCTTGATGCACTCTTTGGGCATGGTTTTATGTCATCCAGAGATCTCAATTCAGCTTTCTTGTAGCCTGTTAAGCAAAATGGAAGTGCCTGACATGATAATAAAGTCTATGTTATTCTATTCTATGGCAGAGGAATGAAATTTGTTTTTCTGATAATGCGTGCATCAAGTCATCATATCAAATCACTCCTGTAAGAGAAGGCTAATCTCACAAAGATGCTGGCCTGTGAGTAATTGTTATCTTACCTGTGACAGATTTGGGTTGGGTCTCTCAGCCGATGGTCCTTGCATGGTCTGGTGCTGTCCTATATCAACCACATCGTCCTCAGCAGCTGATCCATTCTGAAGTTGGTACAAAGTGTGTGGGAAGTTAGTCACTGAATCTAGTATTATTTTGATATTGAGTGTGATCTTAAAGCACTAAAAGTAAAGCAACCTGTAATGCAAATGCTGGCCTGTGAGTAATTGTTATCTTACCTGTGACGGATTTGGGTTGGGTCTCTCAGCCAATGGTCCTTGCATGGTCTGGTGCTGTCCTATATCAACCACATTGTCCTCAGCAGCTGATCCATTCTGAAGTTGGTACAAAGTGTGTGGGAAGTTAGTCACTGAATCTAGTATTATTTTGATATTGAGTGTGATCTTAAAGCACTAAAAGTAAAGCAACCTGTAAGCTTAAATGTTGGCCTGTGAGTAATTGTTATCTTACCTGTGACGGATTTAGGTTGGGTCTCTCAGCCCATGGTCCTTGCATGGTCTGGTGCTCTCCTATATCAACCACATCGTACTCAGCAGCTGATCCATTCTTAAGTTGGTACAAAGTGTGTGGGAAGTTAGTCACTGAATCTAGTATTATTTTGATATTGAGTGTGATCTTAAAGCACTAGAAGTAAAGCAACCTGTAATGCAAATGCTGGCCTGTGAGTAATTGTTATCTTACCTGTGACGGATTTGGGTTGGGTCTCTCAGCCCATGGTCCTTGCATGGTCTGGTGCTCTCCTATATCAACCACATCGTCCTCAGCAGCTGATCCATTCTTAAGTTGGTACAAAGTGTGTGGGAAGTTAGTCACTGAATCTAGTGTTATTTTGATATTGAGTGTGATCTTAAAGCACTAGAAGTAAAGCAACCTGCTCCAACTGTTACACTGATTTGAACAATGTGTGTAGCTAGTTTGTTACGTTGTAGGAGTCAGTTCCTCTAAATACGAAATACCAATAAACTAACATAGTGAACAAATGTGTATTAACTGTGTCCTGACCTGCATGTTTTTCAATTCTGCACACTATTGTCAATAACCTATAGGTTACTACTACTAGATATGTTGTTGTACTACACTCTACCCTATATTGTATTACACACACACATACATACATTTTGCATTGTCAGTGTCCTGACCTTACTGTCAGCACGTTTTCCTGCTGTTGGCTGCAGTGGTGCATCATGGTGAGCTGGAGGCTGTAAGCAAAACAATTATCACCATCCATATCAGTGTACTGCAGAAAATAAAATCTAACCAAGTGTTATTAAGATAAAAACATCTATTTGGTATTGATTTTAGTATGAATAGATTTACCTGGCTCTCTTGAAAGATCATTTTGACTAAATTTAAGAGGACTTTGACTTATTTGAAGGAGTCTTATCAAGACCAATTTGCTCAACGCACTACGAGACAAAATTACTTGTTTTTAGGACAAATTTGCTTAACGCACTGGCAGACAAATTCACTTGTTTTCAGGATGAGACGTCTTAAATCAAACTGTAGATTAAGTCAAACGATTTTACGAGAAAGGGTTAGGTAAGTCTCTTTATACTGAAAACAATACCAACTACTTTGTTGATCTTGATATAAGATTAATACCACTTTTTTTTATTATTTGATAAGCAGTTTTTGCAGTGTGTCAAAGCAATTTGGCTGAAATGTCCATCACACCTTGCGATGCATGCAATACACAATGTAATAAGCATTAAAAAAAATACTTATCATCATCATAGGCTAGCTTACTTCTCTGTTATGACGTTCTACAATTCTGTCAGGGACTTCAACGCCAGTACTGTAAAGGTACTGCTTGTACCGTCTTCTGACTTTTCCCTGAAACAAAAGACAATTTCAATACAGTATAGATAGCCTATGAGATGGTGCAGCTAGCCTATACTTGCCTACTAGTTATCATGAATATCTGGTAGCTTTCTCCATTTCTCAGCCTGCTACTTGCTATTACCTATATCATGCCTAATATTTATTATTAATAACATTACTACTAGTACTATACTTCTTCTTCTTCGTATTATTATTATTATTATGGTAGAAGCAGAGGTTGTGCTAGACTTTTTCGTTGTCCATCATTTTGACTGACAGGGTCATAAAAATCCAGTCATAATCTATTTTTACCGGTCACCTTAATTGTTTTAATGATAATAATGACATGTTCAATAGCATTTAAACTAGTTGATCCACTAGTCAACACGCGGGAGCTAGTTGATCCACTAGTCAACACGCGGGAGCTAGTTGATCCACTAGTCAACACGCGGGAGCCAGTTGATCCACTAGTCAACACGCCCCCAAGCGAACAATTTTTCAAGGTGGCGCGATGTCGCGGATAATTCGCGTATAGTGGGGCTTCTAGTAGGGTTGTGCCGATGGAAGATGTCCTCGTCCAACACGTTCCCATCCCAACTCGTAATATACCGACGATTTGTCACGCCCCTAGACGTCTGATACTGACGCAAAAGGTTCCCTCCTGCGTCTGTGTGAAACGATCTGGGGGTTCTCATAAACCCGTTCGCGTTGGTAAGAGACGAGCAGAGTCTACAGCGTCCGCTCGCAGAGCAGAGTCTACAGCGTCCGCAGTCTACTGTGAAACAATTCACTCCAAAAATTGCCACACATTGCCTCAGCCCCCTGAGGGGGGGCTGAGGCAATGTGAGGTGGGCTGCAGCCCCCGCAGCACCCCCCTTCCCGCGCTAGTGTCTGTAAATGAATTGAAAGTAGCCTATAACTAGTGGTCCATATAAAGTGCTGTAAGTTAACTAGGGCTGCCCCCTAATAGTCGGCTTAGTCGAATACGTTTTCATTAGTCGAGCAAAAAGTAAAACATAAAAAAAAGAAGGCATGAGCATCGCAAACCGAATACATCCGTGGTCGCAACAAGCCCTGATTTAACTCATCGCTGCAGAAATACTGACCAATACATCTAGGCAGGTATACACTGAGGCAGGTAGACACCTGGGCAGGTAGACACCGCTAGACACACGGGACTCATACCGGTGATCGCGGCTTTAGTTCCCCGTGTCTGATCGCTGTAATTCGGAGCGTGAATATCGGTTTAATCTAATATCTTTCTAACTTTAAAAAACACTTTAGTATTTTTTAAAACGACAGTCGCACATCCCTAGTAACTACGCCGTGAAGGTGAACCCTCCCGGACTCCGCTATTAACATGAACCGCTCCGCCGGAGGAGCCGCACATCCACACGCACCGGACACCAAAATACCAACAAACATGTTTTCCATTTGATTGCTTTTCAAAAAAAGTTATTTGCAGTTATACGGTAAATACGATTATTAACTGTTACAAATGTTTCAAGTGGGTTTGTTGTTTCTTTCTTCTTTTTCTAGGCTACTGTTCTTCTTCTACAAGAGCCAATTAATATTCTCATCGCCACCAAGTGGTCAGGGTGTGAAATGCAACCTGTCAAAATGACGGACGGCCCTCAGATTTTTCCGTCACCGTTTTAAATAAACGGTCAATGACGGAAAATATTCGGTTAATGCGACCCCTGGGTAGAAGTAGTAGGACAACTACTAGGCTACCATAATAATAATAATAATCAGAAGAAGAATAGTAATAATAACAAAAACATATCAATAATTCAAAAAAATGATACCACTTTTAATTACCTTACTGTGTCTGTATGCTGTTGTCCTTGGTATTTTCTTGTTATCAACCAATAAGTAGGACTTGTACTTTGATTGTACAGGTGGCATATTTGAAAAATTAGCGCCACATCAGCCAATGTGGTACCAGTCCCCAAAGATGTGCCGCCAAATGTTCAAAATTCAAGACCAGGCAGTAGATGGACCCAGGAATTGGACCTACCCACTAGTCGGTTCCCACATCCAATCAGTGTGCGGCAGCATCATCGACATCCAATCACTATGTAGAAGTTTGGGCGGCAATTACTTACACTGCCACAACGTATCCAAATACATTGACCGTTAATATTTGAAATTCATCACTGATACTCAGGCGTTAACAGGGTAACTTAACTTTAGCACAATGTATGGGTTGTTTTATTTCGTAGACGGGTCCGTTATTGTAGATAGTCTATCTATTATACAGGATGCATATAGAAATGTAGGTATTACAGTCACCTGCAAGGAAGACCTCAAGTCCGAGCATGGCTGGATAGAAGTGGTTTTGCCTGCTAAACGCAGGCAAAATCCGAAGCCGGTTGCAGCCAAACTCCTGTTCTTGGCGGGTAAGTTCTAAAACAATGGAAATATTCAACAACTTCAACTTTCATTGTATTAATACTGAAAGGAGCGCTAACGCTAAGCGCTAACTACGTGCAAATCGCTAGCTAAGCGCTAGCTAAGTTAATGTGTTTAATTGTATTATGCACCTGAAGGAGTGCTAATGTAAATTCTAAGCCAGTTGTTAGTTTGGTTAAGGAGTAATACTGATGAAAGTAATAAAGTACACATAAATTAAATGACAGTGACATTCCTGTCTTGAAATTAATAAAAGGTCACATTGAATTTGTATTTTATTTGTTAAGTTAATTGTGAACAGTAATGTTTGAAAAAAGTAACTGAAAGTTGTTGCATTTAGAATGAACTCAGCAAATATTGGGTCTTCACAGAAAACTACAAGGAAGTAGTCGAGAAGCGTGTTGCTTTCCACCAGGGGGAGGATATATGGTCTTCCTTTGGTCAGTCTGGCAAAACGACTGGCCAGGAGAAGGGGATGATGAAGCAAGGAATGACCGTAAGTGATTTATGACTTAACAGTAATGGAGCATTGTGATTCCACTTTACAAATAATAATGCTGTGGCATCGTAGAATGTGTTTGCCATGGGCGTTACATTGTGAATTTTTGCAGACTTTTCCAAGCTGGGTGCACAAGCATTTAGCAGATTTAGCCAGCAAATATAAATTTGAAATGATAAATATTACTTAAAAGACTGTGAAACAAATCAAGTTAGCTTTTTTGTAATGCCATGCATGTTAAGTCAAGATTAAGTCTCCTGTTACAAATACTATCAGAGTGATGGATGGATGGAGGTGGATTCTTGGAAAGTGTGGTGTATTTGCTATATGAAGAAATGCACTATTAAAGCTATTAAAAAATGAGTCTCTACAGTTACTTAAAGGAGAAATCCTGCGAGTTTTCACATACATCTCTGCCTGGCTGCGTTAGCTGCTGGTTGTAGCAACTCGAGCTAGGTAAAACCGATTGTTTTCATTTTGTTTTGTACCGACAGTACTTGGTGACCTCGAGAAACGGAGTTCTTTGTGAAAACTCGCGTGGAATTTCCCCTTTAAAGTCTGGTGGTTTGTGTGGAAATGTTCAAAATCATTCTCTTAAACAAGATGTACGTTGTCAGTCTGGTTCACAGATGGCCAAGATTGGTGAGGTGCTGAAGAGGGACATCAAACGGCAACGTACAGCACAAGTCGAGTCTGATTCCGATGACACATGTTGCGACATGTTTGATCAACCCAAAAAAACCGGTACGTTTAAAAATGTAACCACCTTCATCAAATAATGTGTAGTGTTCCCCAGAGAATTGTCAGAGTTTACAGTGGTGGATGATAGCCTATTGGTGCTGACATGCATGTAATAGCGCACTTTGCGCTTGCATTGAATTTTGTCCCAATATCAAAGTCCAAACCCAACCTACAAAGCTTTATGTGATATAGCAAAACTGCATTTTTGTCAAAATGAGTTACTATTCAAGACTGTGTGAACTCTGTTGATTTATATGCATACACTCACACCGTGAAAATTGTGTTTTGGCGTGTGTATGATTAGGAGGCTATAGCCCTTTGTGCGACCAGTGACGACGAGGACGCCATCCCTCAGGTGGAGTCTCAGCGGCCAGGGGCAGTGCCTGCCGTTTTTGTTGAGATGGACGAGGACACATTAAAGGCTCTGAAAGGTGGGTGGGTGCATATTAGAGCCCGACCGATATGGGATTTTTAAGGCCGATACCGATACAAATATTTGATGATTTAAAAATCCGATATTCCAATATATCGGCCGATGTATATATTTAAAAAACAAATTCCAGAAACACGTTACAAAACATAAACAGATATCCCTAACATTAGTTATATGTAGTTATTTATGAGTCCTCGCTAAAATAATAGGATAATGCAGTGAACACACTTCACTGATGGGTCACACCGCAAGCGACATGAGCAGCAGGGGGCGCTGTGGCCGCTGGCTGCTGCCTGCCGTCGCCAGGGGGGCGGGGCTTCAAGCAGCACTGCAGACATCAAGTTCGGTTGCGCCCATTGCAATATCAAGTTTGTAGTAGAGCTATTCGGCAGGCCGGCGTGACAAGCATGTTCAAATAACAATTTACATGTTTCCCCTGTTTATTATTTAGTAATCAAAATAACAGAAATGGAGATAAAGCATTATAAAGTGCAAAACACACTGCCGCCGCGGCGCGTCTATGACACAAGTGCCGCCCGTAGCACCCATAGGAATATAGTCGTCTCCAGAGCAGAAGGAAAACTAAAGAAAAGAAAAAAGCGCCTTTTCGGCAGCACTTGATGCGCGGCGACGCTGTGAAATAGGACAGTGGCGTGAAATGTAGCGGGTTGCTGCCGCTCATTTGCATAAAGTTAAACTACTTTCAACTCTCCGCGTCTCGCTGGACACTGGCGTCGCGCTGCTCCCTGCCGCCGCGGCCGCTCCTCGTCGGCAGCGCTCATTGAAAATGAATGACTGCCGGCCGCTTTTGCTGCTCATGTCGCTCGCGGTCGTGGATAACTCGTTCGCTCTGCCCGACTCCGGCTGGATCAGCTGGTTATAGGGTTTGTGGCGTTATAACATGGTTGAAGGGTGTTTTGTCAGTTTTTTAAAATTTACAATTTATCGGCCATTATAAATGCCGATACCGATAGTTTGGAAAATGCCTAATATCGGCCGATAATATCGGCCCGCCGATATATCGGTCGGGCTCTAGTGCATATGTATGCTAGTGATGCCAGGGTTGTCTCTGCCACCACCTGAACCCTCCCATACACCTGCAGCCATTGTAAATGAGGTCATGAAGTGAATTCAAGACATGCACCCCACTGTTAATTTGAAGAACATACATGTTACGCGTTATGTCTTAGAATACAGACCCGACTTCCCACATATTACAAATTTGAAAATAATCCACGGCCATTTTTGCCATCATTGTCTACCGTTAATACTCCTTGTTTGAATTTCACTGATTGAGCAATATGGCATAAGTAACAGTGGGGTTGGTACAGATATAACCACAAGGCCTCTGGCAGACTGGCGCAGGTAACCACAGCCGTGGGTAACTGTACCAATACCATGACCACAAGTGCCATATTGCTTTTATACATCAGTTCCACTTCCATCACGTTTAAGATATCGAATTGTGTTTTCAATCATTTATGGAGATTTATTTATTTATTTCATCTACTCCAAGAAATAGTTCTAATCTTCCATCTCTGTTGCCAAGCATCGCAATATATCAATCAAGAGAAGGGTCCAGTAAGACAGGCTGTATGGTCTTATTGACACAAGAATGTGTAGCAGTTGCTTGCAGGGTTCCCACAGGTCATGGAATTTTTGGAATATCATGGATTTTCAGGAAAGGAATCATTTTTGGGGCAAAGTCATGGAATGCCGGGGAATTTTGTTTTAGCAGTTTAAAATGAATTATTAATACAAATGTACTGTATTTCCACACAAAATCAATGTATATCTGGCTATTAGCTTTACTGCTTGCTTGAGTAGTTGTGGTTAACCCAACTTCAATTCAAATTCAATGCCCAGTAATTCATCTCCCACTCTAAAAAGTACAAGATGCTTGAACGCTACGAGGCTACTCTGAAATCGTTGGTCAGTTTATTGTACCATTCATAGTAGGTCATGGAAGTTCTTTTTTTTGTCTAGAGACCTCGAGGGAAAGTCATGGAATTTTACATTTGACTTAACATGGGAACCCTGTGCTTCTCTATACTTCACATGCTATACTAAACATTTGCCCTACTCCATCTTCTCACTCAATAATGGAATCACTGCCCTGTGGCTTTGAGTGAGTGAAACATTCACGTCAGACATGCATGCTAGTGGTGAAAAGTATGAGTAATGATCCTCATCCAATCAGAAAAAAAAAAGAAAGTTAAATCAGATTTAGCTTTTGTGAAATGACATTCATATGTGCTTTTTTCTGTCACAATGTGATACTGACCTTTTATACTGTATCCTTGTTTTAGAGCTGCCAGGACTGGTGTCTTCTCTGAAAACAGTCATTAACAAAATGGCAGAGTCACCGGGACGGGATAAAAGACAGGGAATTTATTAAATAACGGGCAATGGCAAACGGCCAGGCCGGCGGTAATCAGGCAGGCGGGGTTTCGGCAACAGGCAGGTAGTCCGACAGGTGATGGGTTGGCAACAGGCGGGTAGTCCGGCAGGCAGGGGTCGGCAACAGGGTTCAGCAACAGGCGGGTAGTCAGGCAGGCAGGGTTCGGCAACAGGGTTCGGCAACAGGTGGGTAGTCAGGCAGGCGGGGTTCGGCAACAGGGTTCAGCAACAGGTGGGTAGTCAGGCAGGCGGGGTTCGGCAACAGGGTTCAGCAACAGGCGGGTAGTCAGGCAGGGTTCAGCAACAGGCGGGTAATCGGATCACTGGAACAAGGTGGGGTAAACCAAAGCACGAACTGGCATCGGCTGGTTGGAGATCCCTGGCTTAAATAGGGCATGGTGATTGCCGATTACATACAGGTGTGTTGGGGGAATGATGATTAGTGGTGATAATCGGCCACTAGATGGGGGTGTTGGACCGTGTAGCAGGACGTGGTGTAACGTGCAGGCCATCCAGGATTTTGCGATCTTGCATGTTCACCAATTCATGCAAATTCAGGGATTTTGCTGCATTTGCGGGTTGTAATATTCAATAAATGCGAAATCATACACTGCAGAAACTACTGCTATTTTTGCTAAATCTTTGTTATGATTGGGTGCAATAAGCATACCAAAAAAATCTTACAAGATCCTGGAATTACTAATTGTGTTAAAACACTTGAAGCCAAGACACGTGCCAACCTGCCCTATAGAGAAGTGTATGTAATCTGCTTGTGTGTTTTCACAGATGTCATTGGGAAACTCATCAGTGGAAGTCCCAAAATGTCTCTATCAGAGGCTGAGTGGGAGGAGGATGTCCCTCTTCACACAGGAACTGGCCACATTTGTTTTTGGAAGGGACACTTTGGCCAAGGCAACCCTCACAGGGAAAGGGAAAAAAGGCGAGCTGAAGGAGCAGCTTGAGCCAGAAAAATCAGCGCAATTATAGGTACAGTAATGTCATAATTATGAATACACATCCATTGTCATGATTAATTGACAAATCCATTATCATCAATGATTGTATATTGTGTGTTATACATTGTCTATCTTGTTTTAATTCATGCCCATGTCTCTTTCCTGTTTTCACAGATGCAGTGAGGGAGCGATTCCCCAACACAGAGGTGACCGAGATCCGGGCCCTTCTACGGAGGAAGTGCAACAATGAGAGCTACAAGGCCTCATCTCATAATCAGAGTTAGATGTTGAGTGTATCATCTTTCTTGTGAGTGTGTTTGTGTTGTTTTCCCCTCCATGTCAGTTCTAGTTCTTCTTCAGATCTATGGCACAGAATGTTGATGTGTTATTATGTTCCTGTTATTGTTATTATCATTATATGTCATATATGTTATATGTCATATTTTTGTTTGAAGTGTAATAAAGTTACTTTTCTGAAATGCAATTTGTAATCTGTTGATATAATGCACTTGAAATGTATTGAAATATAATACACTTGTAGTATAATAGCAACATTTATGCTTAAGTATAACAAAATGGGGATAAAAGTACAAATGAAATTATTATAGTGTTTTCAAGAAAACACTATAATAACATTGCACTTAAAGTATGTGTCTATGATGTTTAGATTGTTATTGAACTTCACTATAAATACACTATTATTATCATAGTGGGACACTTTTACTAGTACTAAAAATAGTAAGGAAGTGTATTTGTAGATCACTTGAAATATTGAAGAAGCATACTAAATTGACATAGTTTATAGTAATAATAAGTATGATAACAGTATACAAAATGTACTTAAACACAACTTGAAGTTGAGCTTCAATGCCTTTTTAAGTGTATTTCCATTAGAATGGTAATATAATGTAATTGTACTGTAAGCGTGCTTAATCACTCATGAATCTTGGTTTTCATTAGTATACTTTAGTGCAGTGTTTCCCAAAGCCTGGGTCGGGACCCACAGGTGGGTCGCACAGGATTTTAATTGGGTCGCCAAATACCTCTGCAAAATCTTAAGATTATTTTCATCTGCAGTACATACTTTGTCCACATGGGGGTGTTGCCGTTTCTACCCATTGGCATTAAGCTGCTGCTGCCCTCTCACGTTCAGCCTAAATCTCGCGGGCTCACATCCATACCAAACGAATTTCAAAAATTGTCGAGTCAATAAAAATAAATGAGCCTGTTTTTGATATTAAATGTGCTCGGATAATTATTATATGATGAATCTAATATAAAAGGCTGCTATAGAATAAATTATGGTTGTTGTACTAATGATATGAAAAAAAGGAGAGCCTGTTAAACTAAATGCATTTGTTTGATGTAATTTATAAAGTTATATTTGAAATGTGTAGGCCAATATTGGTTTACTCATTAAAAGATGAGCCTGTTAACTCACTTAAATGCATTAATCAATAATAAGTGCAAAACATGAAGTTATTAAAGAAATGTCTCTTTGAAATGTGTGGTTCATCCATTCAATAGGTCTATAATACAATATTCCTAGCATAAAGTGATGGAGAAATGGCAGTGATAAGGTTCAGGAACGTACATTTATGTGCAATTATGCTCTTCTCGCGATGCCATAACGTGAATTGGGTCGCGGTGGTGTGTCATTTTCAAAAAGTGGGTCCCCAGAAGAAAAGTTTGGGAAACACTGCTTTAGTGCATTTGAAGTTTGGAAAAAGTTGTTCCATTTTAGCATACAATTTACACTTGAAGTGTAGTCAAATTGGTATTAAGTTGAACTTGATACATAATTGAATACACTTAACTACACTTGGATTTGACGAAAAAAGTACAAAATGTACTTAGTACGCTTTCAAAAAGTATATTTTTAATAGTTTTTTTTTTTACCTGGGAAGGTAAAGGAGTCCACCACAAAAGTACAGTTCCGCCTAAACAATGGTATGTTTAAAGGACTATGCATCAGTGTTTCTTCAGGTAAATTACATTCTGACTATTTGGTGATGTAGGGTAGACACCTGGTTCATACCTCAGCAGTTCTGATGGAGATAAGAGTGGGCATTCTCATGTTATAGGCTTTTTTGTCAACTTTGTCCTATTCGGATTAGCCTTTTTCAGAGATTGGGGTAGGTCTAAAGAATAGCCCAAAACCACATTTTTCCCCCAAAAGAAAACTTCGCAACACTCCATTTCATTAATGGGGGACCCTAAAGATAAGAAGAAAGATGGTTGCGTTTAGTTCTAAGTCGGGTGGGGGTATCTCAAAACCTGAGGGCTTCTGCTGCTAGACTACTAGGTCCGGATGGGTTATGATCACGCTCGCACCCCCCGTCGGCACTAGGTCCGGGTGTGTTATGATCGCGCTCACACCCCCCCCCCCGGTCAGACATGATAACATAGGGGCCCCAAAATTTTATCTCGCATAGGGCCCCCAAACAGCTAGAAACGGCCCTGAGTAGACAAAACAGCAGCCGGCCAACAGCAGCGTGAAAATGGGGGCGGGGGGAGGGGGGGGGGGGGGAGTGCTGGCAGAAACCGCCCCGCACACACGTTAACCCTGCCATAGAAAGAGACATTTGTTTTAGAGGCTGAACAACTGTAGTAACTCGAGCTAGCGTCATCTTATCCACATACCGTCAGGAGTTGAATGAACATCACCAAAGGGGAGGAAGGGGATCACTTGCACCGTAGCAGCACAATTACAAATGCAACTCGATCAATCAGCTGATCGCTCCCCGCTGCAACAGGTAGAGGAGGAAAACACTCGCACGCCCGGCAACTGGGGCCGATACGGGAGAGGGAAGACCCGGTCGATGAACTGCATGAGGGATGAAAGCCAATGATGATGACTTGTGCAAAGTTTAGAAGGTACACAGATGCACACAGCAACTACTACATACCAAACAACGGCGAGCTGCGCGATCCAGCTACAAGGCGATCAGGTGAGGCGGCCAGGTGCGGTGATAACAGGCGGCGGGGCAGCCAGGAGCTTCTAGGCAAGAGGGCTCCCAGTGCACAACCACTCACCTTTATAGGCAGCGCCCCCAACAGGGATAGGCCGGTATGGCAGCACTAATTAAAGGCCCATACTGCTACATATTACTTGATTTTAGAAGTGTTGACTTTCAATGCATGCTGGAAGTGTTAGGTTTACTGTTACTTATACCTGGAAGTATTCGATTTTGTGATATTCATGCATAGAGTTATTTGAAGGGATTTCTTGTGATGAATATTACTGTGCCTTTATCACTGTGCCTTTACTACTGCGCCTTTGTGTCCTCATGATACTGTGACGGTATGACATATTGACTGTATGATGTGTTGATTATTTGTCTACTGTTTTGTTGGCTACGGCCCATGTATTCTTTGAGACACACCAAGGTGAATACCGTTCCACATTTGGAATGCGACAGGTTTTCCTCCTGTTTAGTGGGGGGTTTTCCCGAACTTAGGTCGGTTGGTGATGTTGATGTTTTTCCGCAGTACCCAATCCGTGGGGGTTTTTTTATGCTTGAATTTATACTCACCACTTTTATACCTTATATGATACATTGCACTAGTAATTCGTAGTATGGTCATCAGTGATGACCAAGGGGGTACTGTTACGAATAAATAACAGCACATATAACAACAGGCTGTAATGTCCTCACATAGCCACAAGGGAACAGGACCAAAAATATATAAGCTGTATTAACCGCACATGGCCACAAGATGGCAGCATACATAATACGGGCGGGAGGCGGGCACACTAGGAGGCGGGCGCTCAACACTAGCCAATCAGAGCACATTACACGTCATAGAGGCCACGCCAGCCAAAGTACTATCGAGCACACAAGCAGGAGAGGGCAGAAACTCTATAGGCAGTGTATCTATTAGATATCCAGCTAAGAGTCGCTCCACGCGTGAATTATACAATTCCTCTCCTTTTGCTTCATAGATAATAGACCAAAACCTATAACAAATAAAGTGAGTTAAAAGCGATCCTGTGTCGGCGGCCTTCTTCCTCAAAGAACACAACAGATGTGAAGGAAAAAGGGTTTATTCTGGTATCATCAATGATGACAAAACATAAACTCCCCAAGTTAGTTATAACTTAGTAATCCTTGCGCTATAGTCCTCTCTTCCTATTTGCATGCTTAATGCTGAGCACTTCACTTCAGTCCACCGTCTTCCTGCAGATTTACTTGTCTTCCAGCGCCCTCTAACTGAGCTCCCTTAATAGACAGCCGAAAAAGTATGAAATTTAAAAATGGAAAATGGACACTGATGTAATTTATGGACAAAAATACATTCAAGTTTCAAGGGTCGGACACCTTCTGAATCGGATTTGTGATTCATTGAAAAATTGCGTTTTTTGATTTGCACATAACTCGGCCATTTTGGAAAATTTCGAAAACCTTTATCCTTTAACCTTTATCAGACATGTGCATAGATCAGTGTACCGAATTTGGTGAAAATGTGCTCAGTGGTTATTTAGGAGAATATTTTTTAAATCTTTCGAAATATTTAACTGTACAGCAAAATCTATAACAGACTTTATGGGTCCAAGAGGCAAAAATGTTCAGCTTGCAAAATAAGGCCTACATACCAAATTTCAGAAATGTGCGTCAATCCGGGGGGCCGGGATGAGCATTTGACTTTGACCACAAGTTATAGCTGGTACCAAACCTTTTTGGGGACCTGTTTTCGGGGTTATCCATCAGGGGGGTATTCCAGAAAGCGGGTTATGTGAAAACTCTGAGTTTGTTAACCCTGAGATGAGAGAAACTCTGAGTTATCCGTTCCAGAAAGAGAGGTAACTTAAACTCTGGGTCTGTTACTGCGGTAACTTACTATGTGAACCGAACCTGCTCGCTGGCAGGTTTACTATAAGAAACCCAGAGTTTCTACCCGTCTCCTCCCACACGAGGAAAGCAGTTAGACATGGATTGCCCATTCATTCGCAATCCGATTGACATCGTATTGATTGGAAATGCTTTACGTCGCGAGAGAATCTTCTGACCCAGATTAGACGTCTTATCATTTCCAGAGGAATATCTTTTCCAACGTTACTGCTTTTCAACAAACAGTATCTATCAGTATCAGGACCTAATCACCCCGAAATCACTTTTGATTAAAAATAAAATAAAAGACAAATTCACATATGATTTGGTTCTTCTTTATTCCCTAATAGTACAAAAGCAACAGTCAGGATTTATAATATAGTTCCAACCATGGACGTCGATAGCAATTGAATTGATCCGGTCTTAACGCCACCCCTCCCCGTTACGATCGCCTCGCCCCCCCCCCCCCCCCCCGTCGGTCGTTACGGTCGCCCCCCCCCCCCCACCCGGACCGACGACCAACGGGGGAGAGAGAGAGAGAGAGAGAGAGAGAGAGAGAGTTTTTTGGGCCTCTGCCTTCTTTCTGTTGGATGAGCAGAACTCAATGTTTGTTTTTAATAAGTATTTTAATGAGTGTTGGTGTAGGCTACAGCATCACATTTTAAATGATTTCAATAGGTATAAAATATAAATGTATTTGTAAGTGTTAATCTACTAAGTGGAGTATTAAGTGAGAGGACGTTGAAAAACATTTTGTTAGGGGGTGAAATTACTATTTGAAGTAGCCACTGAATTAATATTTACTTTATTTAATAGGCCTAAGTCAATTTAAAAAAATAAAATTAAAATCAAAGTGAGGTGCAATCATAGCCTAGCAAAATATGCACCTAAATGAAAATCAGATTTAATTCCTACTTATATTCATAACTATAGGCTATGCTACGATCTTATAGTTAAATGTTGACTCGGGCAGCGATGTTCTCCCATGCCGTCTCTCTCTCCTTCACTGCTGCAGCTGTGTTGGATTTGCAGCGAAATATGTGGTCCTACTCGCCGTAGGCCAGCATAAGGACCTCCAACTCCATCGCACTGAAATATGTTGATCTTTTTTTCTCGGTTGTCACGGTGACTCGTGGTATCGGGGCTCCATTGATGATGGCTTTTTATAGTGGTTGTGCACGCGCGTAACTTGAGGTTAACAATACTTGATTGAACTAACTCAGATCCGCTGTTCTGGAACCGGATACTCAGAGTTTCCCATCTCAGAGTAAGTCAACTCAGAGTTCAGGGTTATGCTGCGTTCCATTTGTCTCGTAAACCTCGTCGCCCGAGTTGGAAAGTGGTAATCTCGCAGCTATCTCGCGATATTTACCGAGACACGCCCCCCTTTTGGTCGTAATATACGCCGTCCAACTCGGGGTCCTTCAGAGTACAACCGAGTTGAACAAAGCGGAACATACGACTTGGAAAACGAAGATGGCTGCGCCCCATAGTTCATTAAGTTGAGATGTATTTTCTTTGTATTTGTACTACGTTGGTCGTTTTTAATGTTGATTTTAAATGCTCTTACACACTTGTTTACATTGCTGCTTTAGTCCGGTCACCAATGTATGCATTGCACTGTTTTTGCTTTGCGTGCAATACAATGTAAAGCTTTGTTTTCAAACTGGTTTGCTAAATAGGCTAATGTGGCTAAAAACATATCACATTGCATATTACGCAGCTGCTACACTGGTGGCGTCCATGTTCTTTCCGAACTCGTAATGTCCAAAGACAAATGGAACGCTATAAGTAGTACGACCTAGCAAGTGACGTCACGTTCTCGCGTCAGTACAACTCGGGCGATGAGTTTACGAGACAAATGGAATGCAGAATTAGACTCAGAGTTTGTTGAACCTGCATTCTGGAATACCCCCCTGGTCACCCAAATTAGAAAAAAGTTTACCCATGTGGGGCTGAGGTATGGGCGTTAACAAACAATAATAATAATAATAATAATAATAATAATCCCTACAATAACAATAGGTATCCACAGATACTCTGTGAATACCTAATAATAATCCCTACAATAACAATAGGTATTCAGAAATACTCTGTGAATGCATATTAATAATAATAATAATAATAATAAATTGCATTTGTATCGCGCTTTTCAAGACACCCAAAGCGCTTTACATACTGAGTGTGTGTGTATGTGTATGTGTGGGGATATATCACACCTCATCCACTACCAGTGTGTAGCACCCACTTTGGTGATGCACCATACATGAATGATCATTGATTGTCTTCACAAGGCTAGTCTTCTGGTGTAATAACTGGAAAATGTTGGAGTGATGCATCACAGAATGGGGTCCAATGCAAAAATCACTTTTTTCTCACTAACACATCACTACAAGCCATCTTCATTATATTCATGCATGATGGGAAAGCATTTTACCCAATGAACATCTCTATGGTGATGCCAAGTTAAAAAACACCTTTAGTGTGAACAAAGTAACACCAGCAAATGGGTGAACGAGTACAAAATATAGGAAATAGAAAATACATAAAGTACGATTGGTGGGCCAGAAGAAGCATCATGATGGTGGACAATGGACACACACACACGCACACGCATGCACACATACATGCATGCACAGACACACACACACACACACGCATGCAAACACACAGGCACCGGACACATACACACAAATGCACATACTCATCCATTCACTATCCTGTCCTACCCTTCCCCCCTGTTTTCTCCATTCAAAACTATTTATCTTAATAAGGGGGATGGATTCTGGCAAAGACGAAGGGCCTGCATTTATCAGCCAAGACATTAAAATACACATCATTGGGAAAGGTAAGATTTACATCCGGAGTCAGTGTGTGTGTGTGTGTGTGTGGGTGGGGGGGTATTCACACCCAGGAAGCAGCTGCATTTTGTCCACAACTGAATCACTATAATCTCCATTGCTGTTTGGGATGTGGGGATAAATAAAACATTAGGGTTAGGGCTTAGGGCGGCAGTAGCTCAGTAGGTAGAGCGGGTGGACAAACTGTCTTCATGTCGAAGTGTCCTTGAGCAAGACACTGACCCCTGAACCCCAACTTGCCCCCGGGCGCTGATCATAGAAGCCCACTGCTCATATAGTAGGATGGGTCAAATGCAGAAAACAAATTTGGGAATGACAACTAAAGACCGAAAGGTCCATTAACTTAGGGTTATATACAGTATATTTCCCACCAAAATAACTCACAACACTGCAGATGGATGTCAAGAACAGGGTAAATGTGGCATTATGCTACAAAGTGTTGTGGAATATATGTACTATACAACACATAAAATATATAAGCTTCTATAATATATAGTTAATTAAAAGCCTTTTGTATAAAGTCTCTCTGCACCTAGAATATCTCCATTCCTCTCTCCAATTGGAAAGGTGTTAAAATAGCTAGCATTCACATTGCCACTGTAAGGCAAGGCAGCTTTATGTATATAGCGCATTTCATCACAATGGCAACTCAATGCGCTTTACATAAAAACAAGAATTCGAAATAAAATTTCAAAAAATAAAATAAATAAATAAATAAAAACAACTACAGAAGAATAGAAAGAAATAAAATACTATAAGAGCAGCATAAAATCATGATTTAAAAGGAACCCATAGTGCAATTAAAATGTACAATTTAAAGTGCTTTGAACAAGCTCAATCATAAGCGCAGGAGAAGAGAAGTGTTTTTAACCTGGATTTAAAAATGTTCACAGTTGGGGCTGATTTCAGTTCGCTGGTAGTTTTGTTCCAGTTTTGTGCAGGCATAACAGCTAAAAGCTGCTTTCACCATGTTTAGTTTGAACTCTGGGCTTCACTATCTGACCTGAGTCAGTAGATCTCAGAGCCCCTACTGGGTTTGTATTCTACTAAGATGTCACTCATGTATTTCTGGACCTAAACCATTCCAGTGATTTGTAGACCAGTAGCAGAACTTTAAAGTCTATTCTATAGCTGACTGGGAGCCAGTGTAAAGACTTTAGAACTCGGAGTAATGTGCTCTGATCTCTTTGTTCTGGGTTACAACTCGAGCTGGCAGCATTCTGAATGAGCTGCAGCTGTTTAATGCTTTTTTGTGGGAGTCCAGTCAGAAGACCACTTACAGTAGTCCGAGTCTACTGGAGATGAAGGCATGAATCAACTTCTCCTGGTCTGTTTGAGACATAAAACCCTTCACTCTGGATATGTTCTTAAGCTGATAGAAGGCTGTTTTGGTGATGGATTTGATATGACTGCTGAAGGTCAAAGTCTGAGTCTATCAGCACGCCAAGGTTTCTGACTTGGTCCCTTGTTTTTAGAGAGAGTGACTCGAGATGTTTACTGACGGCAAACCTCTTCTCTTTATTGCCAAAAACAATACCTCAGTTTTGTCCTGATTTAATTGAAGGAAATTTTGGTTCATCCAATTTGTTACTTGCTCTAAACAGTGACACATGACTGTATTGGACTGTAGTCATCTGAGGACAATGCTATGTATATCTGCGTGTCATCTGCATAACTGTGATAGTCTACATTAGAGTTCTGCAGAACTTGACCCAAAGGCAGCATATATAGACTGAACAGAAGGGGTCCAAGAACTGACCACTGAGGAACTCCACATGTCATAGCCATTCGATGGGATTCATATCTTCCAATGGTCACAAAATAACTCCACTCTTCCAAGTAGGACCTGAACCATTCTAGGACTGTTCCGCTGAGTCCTGCCCAAGTTTCCAACCTGTTCAACAATATACTGTGATCCACAGTGTCAATGCAGCACTGAGATCCAACAGGACCAGAACTGACACCTTGCCTGAGTCAGTGTTTAACCTAATATCATTTAACACTAAGAGCTGTTTCTGTACTGTGGTGAGGTCGGAAGCCTGATTGAAATTTGTCAAAGAGGCCACTGGAAGTCAAGAAATTGCTGAGTTGATTAAAAACCACTTTCTCAACGATCTTGGCTATAAAAGGGAAGATTTGAGATAGGTCTGTAGTTGGTTAACATGGAAGCATCCAGCGATCTCTTTTTTAAGAGTGGCTTAATGGCAGCTACTTTTAGGGATTTAGGAAACGTGCCCGATTGAAGTGAGCTATTTAGTATTTGTCGCAAATCTATTTGGACAGAGTTCACAATACTTTTAAAAAAGTTCTGATGCATTGTGTCAAGACAGCATGTTGATGGTTTTAGATGCTGAAGTGTTTCCTCTACTGGCCTTTTTGGTCAACTGTATTAAATTCTGACATCGCAGTTGAGTTATTCCTGGGAGGTCTTAGGGATTGCGTTATTTTATTGTTTTGTTGATTTGTGGTTAATATTTAACCTTATGGACTGGATTTTTTCACTGAAAAAGCAAGCAAATTTATTGCATTTTGACTGTGGAAAGGAGTTCTGGAACTATCTGTTTAGGGGGGTTTGTCAGCTTAGCAAACCATAGCAAATAGAGTGCGAGTGTTGTTGATGTCTTATTATAATTTCAGAAAAGTGTCCGCGGTCTAGCTTGTGTAACTCATAGTTAAAATTACAAGAGACTTATTTTGTAGAGGTCATGGTGAATTTGGAGGTTTAGTTTTTCTCCACTTACACTCTGCTTTCCTGCATTCTGTTTTAAAGCCTTTTCCATCATAGTGTTCCTCCATGGTGTTTTCTTTCTGATCAAGGTCGTCTTAGTTTTAATAGGTGCAACAGCATCCATGACATTTGAGATTTTCCAGTTAAATTATCTAGGAGTTCATCAACTGACTCTGCACTCACAGTTGGTGACATAGCTATAGCCTCCATAAACTTTGCACTGGTATTCTCATTTATGTACCTTCTCTTAACAGACACAGAGGTTAACTGAACATTTGGAATGATCTGTAAGTCAAAGAACACACAGAAATGATCAGAAAGAGCCAAGTCCTTAACATCAACAGAAGAAATGTTAACACCTTTAGAGATAACCAGATCCAGAGTGTGGCCTCGAGTGTGTGTGGGCCCTTTCACATGTTGCAAGAGGCCAAAAGTGTCAAGTAGAGCAGAGAGTTCTTTGGCATTACTGTCCATGTTATTGTCTACGTGAATGTTAAAATCCCCTGTTATGATAAAAAAGTTGTAATCATGCAGATAACTGACAGCAGTTCAGCAAACTCATCAATGAATTTTCCTGAGTATCTTGGAGGTCTATAAATGATTAAAAAAAGGATTTTGGATCACCTTTTAGTAAAAAACAGAGATATTCAAAAGAGCTAAAATCACCTAACGTAATTTCCTTGCACTGAAATACAGATTTAAAGATGGCAGCAACCCCCGCCTTTCTTACCAGTTCGACACTTGTTCATAAAACTGAAATTTGTTGGTGCTGCCTCATTGAGAATAGCACAACAGCTACCTTCAGTCAGCCATGTTTCACTAAGAAGTAAAAAATCTAGATCATAGGTCATAATGACGTCATTAACTAACAGTGATTTGTTGACTAGTGATCTGATATTGAGTAGAGCTAATCTTGTGGAGATAGCAGGAGACACTGGTATATTTCGAGGTTGACATGCTATACTTAATAAATTGGCAGATTTACCCTTTTTATTTCTCACCAGTTTAACCTTTCTTCTGTTACCTGTCATCACAGGGATTGAGAAGGCTATCTGAACTCCATAGGGCCCTGACTTTTCCTGGGGGAGAACATTATTGGTATCAGTATTGCAGCCTGGACCCGGCACGTATCAGTCTGACTCACAGATTATCTGAGTCAGAGGAGGTGGGGGGGCTCTGTGACGTGGATTTGGACGTGGTGTGAGTTGGAAATCCAGAAAAAGGGGAATGGGGAATCCGGACTGCGTGGAGAGAATGAAAGGCTGGATGGGTTTAGAGCCAGTATCCTGTAATTATGACAGGATACTGGCTCCATAGATGGGGTCCCAGTGGGTGAAAGTTGGGAGTCTCCTGGTGGGGCTGGGGGAGACTCCACTTGTTGGGCTGTTGGGGCTGGGGGAGACTCCTCATGTTGGGTTGTTGGGGCTGGGGGAAGCTCCTCGTGTTGGGGTAAGGGTGATGACGTTAAAACCTCTCTCTCGGTGTCCTGTCTTCTTGGTCACTCCTTATCTCAGGCAGTAGTAGTTTTTGTCCAGAAGGCTGTCTTATCTGTTGTTTTGGATTGTCTGCTCTTTCTGTCCTTGGCAGGGGCTGCTGGTGACCGACGCAAAAAATCAAAAATGTTGTAGCTTAACAGCTGTACTTCTGACTTGTTAAGGCAAAATCCATCTGCCTCAAAGAGGTGTCTGCGTTCCCAAAAAAAATTGAAATTGTCAATAAAGTTCACTGATTGAGCAGCACACGTATCTTTGAGCCATCTGTTTAGCATCAACAGCCTGCTTAATCTCTCGTCTCCTCGCCGAACTGTTGGTAGAGGTCCACTGATAAACACCTCAGTATTCAGACATCGAACTTTGTTCAGCAGATCATTAAAATCCCGTTTCAATACCTCTGATTGTTGCTTGACAACATCAAGTGCTCCTGTGTGAATGACGAGAGATTTCACTGTCGGATGCTCAGCAGTGATTTCCAGAATTTTCTCTGAGATATCGGACACCATATCATTGGTAAAACAAAGTACTTTGGTGTTTTTGCTGAAAAAGTGTTTTGTCTTATTCACAGCTCCGTCACCCACTATCAGCGTTTGAGGCCCAGTGGTTAGCTCTTTCTGCAGCCTTTTAGTATATGATTTAGCCTCATACCTTTCTCCGGTGCTGGAAGATGACCTTTCTTTTGGGGAGTCAGGGTCTTGTAAAAGTGGAGCAAATCTGTTCTCTAGTAGAATCCCTGTGTCCTTGGTCGGTTTGCTCTTACTTTTTGTTTTAGCCACATTCCACGGCTGTTTTCTCCTTGGTACTGGGGTTGAAGAGACCCTCCTGTGTGACGGCAGTGCAGGCCACTCAGTATCATCACGAGTCTCCAGGTGCTGGGTTCTGCCTGTTAACCGTCTTCCCATATCTGAGGGAGGCGATTTATCTTTACATGAATTATGCCTTGGCTTTGCACAAAGCATTTGTCTGTTAGCCTGCTCCTTTCCACTGATTTGGGTAATCGGTAGAGTGGTTTCATTCCCATATTGACCATTTACCTCCATGTTGACTTCGAGTCGCAGAATCTTTGTCTCCAGTACTGCTATCTTCTGGAGAAGTTTGTAGTAGTCATCTGTGGAAAAGGGAGGCATCTTGTTGCTAATTAGCTTAGTTTAGCTGAGCTCCACAAATCCAGTCAGTATAGTGCAGGCTTATGCTGCTGATAGGCCACACTCACAAAGTAAAAAGTGTTGAAATAATAGTGGTAGCCTTCAGATACTTTCATAAATTAAGCTCCCAGTGATTTAGAAGTATCCAGGACCCGCTTTCCATACATTTTGTAGCAAAAGGATAAGATTACAATGGGAAAAAAAAGAAAAGTAAGAAAGTAAGAGCGGAGAGCGAAGAGCGAAGCGTCTACTCGCGAAGAGAGTGCGAAGAGAGTGTAGCCACACAATGCTGAATGCTGACTGAATGCTACAATGTCAGACCCTATCCCGCTACAAAAAGCACTTAAAAAAATTGCCTACCTCAAAGAGGATATTCGCAAGTTGTCTGGTGAACTCCGAAGGAAGGAGACCCAGCTCTCCAGTTTCTCTGAGAAACTCCGGGAAAAGGAGACTATGCTGTCCAGCTACTCAGACCTGGCAATGAAGCAGTCCAGAGAAATATCCAATCTCAGCGCGGCCATCCAGGACACTATCCACTGGGATTCCACCTGCCCTCGGCCGGCCTCCTCCTCCACACCCAGCCCGCTGTGGTCGGAGGTTGTGGTCCGCAACCGAAATGGACGCCATGGCCAACGCGCTCCCCCACCTTGCCTGAACCTGGCCAACAGATACTCCGTCTTCACGGACTCGGAAGTTCAGATGCCTGCAGCGGTGGGCCTACCAGCGACTGCCACCCCCCGTCGATCACCATCTCCGGCCAGCTTGCCTGCTGCCCAGGCTGGGGCCCAGCCGGAGTCCCGACTGCCGCTGCCTGGTCCTTCGGCTGCCGCGGTATGCACCGGAGCTGCTGCTGGTAGGGATATCTCGCCCGCTGGCAGCGGCGGGAGCCGGGCTGCGGATCCGAAGGCTGATGGTTGTTCCCGGCGTGAAGACAACGCTCACCCTCCAATAGCACGGAGTGTGAGTGCGACCTCTTCTATCCGCCGTCAGCTTCTGAGGGTTGCGATTGACCGGCGTTCGGGTGGCCCCCCCTGTAAGCCTACGGCTGCTGTGATCTGCCCACAGAATCCCGGCTCCACGTCTCCTCTGGAACCGTCTACCGATGCCCCTGTAATTGGACACCGGCCGTCCAGCCAGTGTGCCTCGGGGCAGTCGGGTGGGGAAGGTGAAGAGCAGCAGCAGCAGCACTCTGTGCTGGGCTCTTGGCCTGCCTCGCCTCAGCTGGCATCGCCTCCACCATCAACAATCATCGTAGGTGACTCGATCATCCGAAACGTCTCCATCTACAATGCCCGCACTGTGTCTTTTCCTGGTGCTACGGTGGCGGGCATCATTGACAGAGTCCAGGACATTGCGTTTTCCTTCCCGTCGGCTGAATCCCTAATTTTGCACGTTGGGACAAATGACGTTGGCAAAAGGGAATCGGAAGTATTGAAGAGTGACTTTACTCGTCTATTCGGTTTGCTAAAAAACCTTCACTACAAGGTTAGTATCTCGGGCCCTATCCCCACGGCTGGTCGTGGTAGTGAGCGTTTTTCCAGACTGCTAGGCTTAAACACCTGGCTCCAGTCTACATGCGGCGCTCACAATGTACATTTTATCGATAATTTTAACCTCTTCTGGCAGCGCGTCGAACTCTTTGCGAGGGATGGACTTCATTTAAACTTTGAAGGGGCTCATACACTGTCCTCGAACTTCTCGTTCTGTTTACACCATCACGTTAGCGACACTAGCATGCCCCAGGCCCAGCACACTCAAACTGATTTGGCCACAGGTGCGTCACAATTATGACGTTCCCGTGATTCTGGTCCCTGTGATTATAGTTCCACTCACATGTACAGACGCCCATTGGGGCTAGGATCGCCCTCTGTTGACAAACCTCGTGGTCGCATTCTTTCTAATTTAATTACAATTGTTCCTCAGCCAACTCCCACTAATGGATCTAATGGATCTGTTAGCTCTATCCCTCTCCTTACTCCATTGAGTTTTAAAAAGCGCAAAGGTCTTGGTATTATTCACTTGAATATTAGAAGCCTAGTTAAAAATTTTGACTATGTAACTATTCTAGTGGAGCAGACTACTCCAGATATTCTTGTGTTGGGTGAAACCTGGCTTGGGAAGAATACTGACAACTCAGATGTGGCTTTGTATAATTATAACTTTTATAGAATTGATCGGTTAAGTAGGGGTGGTGGGGTAGGTATATATGTCAAATCTTGTCTCTCAGTGTCAATTTTAAATGCTGTTTCTCCTAATTATTTTGAATTTTTAGCTCTTAAAGTCAATTGTGGTCCAGACCCACTGACTGTGGTCGGAATTTACCGTCCTCCCTCAGCTGACTCACATGCTACTGACACCTTAGTGGACATGCTCGCTAAATTCTCTGTTGGTGAATTACTTGTTTTAGGGGACCTAAATCTGAATTGGCTGAGTGATGCTTCTATGCAGTTTAAAAACCTCATGAGCAGTCTAAATTTATCTCAGTTGATTACTGAGCCAACTCGACCAAACCTTAAAGACTACTCCAAATCCACTCTCCTGGACCTAATTTTCACCAACAAGGCGGATAAATATCCTATGAGTGGTGTTTTTGAGCTGGGAGTCAGTGATCACTGTCCCATTGTCTGTGTTAGGGATGTGCGGGTAAAAAAGACTGCATCCCAGGTGGTTTCCAAGAGGAACTTTAGAAATTTTGATGCAGAGCGGTTTCTGGAGGATTTAAGAGTTGTGGACTGGAGTTTCATTGGCCAATATGACAACGCTGAGGTAGCTCTTGACTCCTTTGTCACTACATTTAATTACCTTGTTGATAAGCATGCACCATTCAAAAAGGCTAGGATTAAGGACAGGGTTGTGCCTTGGATGACACAGGAGCTATCCTCTCTTTTTAATAATAGGAACAGTGCCTGGTCCCGAGCCAGAAGTTCTGGTGACCCCCAACACTGGCTGTCTTTTAGACAACTCAGAAATAAATGTACTACAGCTGTTAGGAAAGCTAAATCTGAATATTTTTTAAATCTAGTCAATCTAGTCTACTTAGACTCTTTTTTTTATAAAACTGGCTGCTCCAGCAATTAGTGAGCCATTGTCATATATTTTTAATCTCTCTATCTCATCTGGCGTATTTCCGCTTGTATGGAAATCTGCCCGTGTCATTCCATTGCATAAAGGAGGGGATAGGAATAATCTGGATAATTATCGTCCAATTTCTACACTTCCGTGCCTGGCCAAAGTACTTGAGACCTTAGTCAACTCCCAATTAAAGTGTTTCCTGTCAGGCCATTCAATTCTTAGTCCTCACCAATCTGGCTTCAGGCCTAACCATAGTACCATCACAGCTAATACACTGGTAACCAATGACATAATGTCTGCCTTGGATAAAAGGAAGCACTGTGCTGCCCTCTTTGTTGACCTCTCAAAGGCTTTTGACACAGTCGATCACCAGCTGCTTCTGAAAAGGCTGTCTGATATTGGTTTAGATACGGATGCCTGTGCGTGGTTTCATGGCTACCTATCTTCCAGGCATCAATGCGTGAAATCACCACTCGGGAATTCAGAATTCCTAGCTATTGAAAAAGGTGTCCCTCAAGGCTCGGTTTTAGGTCCTGTACTTTTTACTATTTATATTAACGAACTAGTCTCCTCCCTAACTGGTTGCCATGCCCATTTATATGCTGATGACACCATCATCTACTGTACTGCAGATACCCCTCAGGCTGCAGCCGACAAACTGCAGCTCTCTTTTAACTTACTACAGGACACTCTCTCTGATCTTAAATTGGTTCTTAACTCCCAAAAGAGCAAATTTATGTTATTTTCAAGAGCTAAAGAGGCTGATTTTAGGAAACTTCGTATTTTAACTGTGGATGGCTCTCTTATAGAGAGAGTCTCAGAGTATAAATATCTAGGGCTTTGGCTTGACGAGAAGCTCTCTTTTAAGTTCCACATTAACAGCCTCGCCTCCAAGCTCCGCCAGAAGTTGGGCTTTCTATATAGAAACAAGTCCAGCTTTCCCAGGTTCAGTAGGAAGAGAGTTGTTGAGGCTGTATTTTTATCAGTTTTAGACTATGGTGATGTCATTTATAGGCATGCATCAGCATCTACCTTGAAGCAGTTAGAATCTGTCTATCACTCTGCTCTTAGATTCATCACTGGTGATTGCTACAATACACACCACTGCACTCTCTACAGTAAGGTTGGCTGGCCCTCTCTTTCTCTAAGGCGCAGTTTCCATTGGCATTTGTTTGTTTTTAAAGCTATTAGTGGTAAACTACCACCATACATCTCCTCCTTATTGCAATGGAACCTTGGATCCTACCAAACCAGATCCAACAACTGGCTCACTCTCAGGGTCCCTAGTGTGCACTCAGAGCTTGGCAAAGCTGCATTTCTTTTCGACGCGCCTAGTACGTGGAACGCTCTGCAACAAACCCTAAAGCTAGAGATATTGCCTTCTGATACTGCTTTTAAGCAATTGGTGTTGCCTCTCTGCTCATCAAATTGCAACTGTTTTTAGTTTTCAGTTTTATTTACTTATTTGATTTATGTTATTTGATTTTGTTGTTTTACATATATATGTATATATACTTGTTTTATACATTTTATATATATATATATATATATATTTGAAATAATATTTTTAAATAATATTTTTAAATTAAAATATTCTTATCTGTCCCTTCTATTGTTTTTCTTATTAATGCACAACCTTACCCTGTAAACTCGTCGTCATTGTAAATGAGGGAAACCTCAATGCCCTACGAGTATAAATAAAGGTTTGATGATGATATAGTATAGTATATAGTATATAGTATAGTATATAGTATAGTATGTATAGTATAGTATATAGTATATAGTAGTATATATAGTATAGTATAGTATATATAGTATATAGTATAGTATATATAGTATAGTATATAGTATAGTGTCCTCCCCTAGCTCTCCCTTATCCACACTGAGTTTTATTGGAAAATTGCCCAACCCTAACATATCCCACCCAACATATACACCAGGGTCACACAGACAATACAAAAAAAGGACAATAGGCACTCATACACACGCTTACAGGAACATCTGGTGAAAACATAAAACTATAAATATCTTCATGTGGACAGTTTTGAAAATGTGTGTGTGTGTGTGTGTGTGTGGTTTTCCAGTTTGATTCAACTTTTTTACCGCCACCTGTAGCCAGTTCTCCTTTCTGTGTTGGACTTCAGACACATGACAGGCAGCGTGTGTGTACATCACTGGTGACAGACAGCATTTAGCCTCCATACTCATTATTGGTATCTTTTGAGTGAGAACTATTTGGAATATTGTGATATAACCTTAAGGGGCTATAGACGATATCCTGAACATTAATATAGCAGCAAACAACATATGGCTATGTAGAGATATAGTGGAGTAACGGCGTCCTGACCAGAGAGTGAAGGCACCCTCCCTCTGTGTGTGTGTTGCAATCTGAGCTTCTAGTTTCTTAGTTTTGGTGTCCGGTCCGGCCGTTCATGATAACGCACGCCGTGCATGAGATGAGTTAAGAAGGTGAAGATCACTCCCAATGGTTGTGGTTTGAGATGCTGGTGCTCTAGTGCGACATCTTGTGGCTAAATATATCGTCTATAGCCCTCTTAGAAGGACTCATACCATACCAAACCCCTGAGTGTAAACATCACCTGAACTCATTTTAACATATGAAAGGAGTGAAAGGAATCAATGCTTGAACCATAGCCAGTGTAACAAAACCTGTTTTTGGGGTAGAGAAACAGTGTTTGTATTGTTTCTTGCATTGTTGACAGTCTATTAATTATTCAGTAAG